>CM025856.1:20830108-21118617 GCA_003952965.2 Morella rubra | reverse complement strand
GTTCAATAAATTTATAATAGGCATAATGTCATGGCTGGCTAGGTGAATGGGTCGTTGAGGCCTTTGTCTTTCGGCTTCTAGAGCAATAAATAAGGGGGATTTTTTTTTCTTCGGGAGATAGAAACTACAGAAGGATATAAGGATAAGGTTTGATAATGTCAAAATCGATCTGACCTAACAAATAAGTAAGGTTTGATAAGGATTAGGTTATTAGGGCACGCGGGGGGAAAGATTTCCCTGCGGGTGGAGGCTCTTTTGATCCTTTCTGCAAGCCCATCTCTCTGGACTTTGGAACCCGCTGGGCGTTAGTAGGGACGGAATTAGGGGGACTGGTGGGGGCCATACCTCTTGTGGCTGTGGTACCTGTCACTAAGGAGATAAAACTCCAGGTTATGTTTGGTAATGGGTCTGAGTCCTGGTTTCAAGTCCCAAATATTAATTTTAGGTCTAAAATCCTGAATCCATGTTTAAACGAGTCGAGTCTTACTAATGGCTTTTTTTTCCCTTCCTTCCCGTTTCTTTTTCTTTTCATTCTTTCGCTTTCTAAGTTTGAATGAAAAGCTGTTCATAATTTGTTATGAAGATATTTGAAGATATTCGCTGACAATATCGAAAAAAGCACCGTTGTATGGCACCGCCATAAGCTGCTTGAGTAAAATGAGCTATGAATGAGTTTGATAATGGTGGGAGGGGCAGTTGAGGGGAAGATGGATAATAATAATAGAATTGTAATTGCAAAGTCTCAAAAATCTATATAATAGATTTTAAAATTTTTTTAAAAATATTTACAAAATTATACTAAAAATAGTATTTTTCATCGTAACTACATAAAATCGTAAATCATGTATATGATTTAAAAAGTTAATTTGGTATGGCCAAACAAAGTGTATATACGGGTAGGCCTGTAAGTCCGATTTGACTGCCGGTGGAGGTCCGGTTCCGTTTCCGTCACCAGTTTCGGTAAGAGAAGATCCGCCTCTTCCAGGAACCGGAGCCGGAAGTCATTTTGGGCCACTAATGGAAGCGGAACCGGAAGTGGAATTTTTCGCCGGTTCGGCGGAAAATCCGATTTCGGTGCCTTTTTTTTTTATTTTTTTCCCCTTGACTTAAAACGACGTCGTCCCATTTCAATAGGATGACGTCGTTTACTTGTTTCCCTTTCCCCTCCCTCAACGCAGCCCTAAATCCTAATTTCCCTTTCCCCTCCGGCCTCCCCCAACCCTGAGTCCCCCCCAGCCGCAGCCCTAAAATTTTCCCTTTCCCCTGCCAGTGCTGCCACCCTCTCGGCCTTCCTCAGTTCTCACTTCAGCCCTTGGCACAGAGAGTCTATTTTTGTCTTGCTTATCAGCATTCTGCACGGTGGTTTGGTCAGGACCTGATAGAAGGATTTTCTTGCCTGAAGGTCTCTTGCCGAGAAGTTCCTGGAGAGTATGTTTCTTCTTGCAAGTCTCGTGTTCTTTTATCTCCGAATATGTTCCATTGTGCTACGTTTGGCCTTCAATGTTATCAATTGTAATGTGTCATCACTGTAATGTTCTTTTCTTGCTTATGGATGTAGTTACGGTTATGATCCTTTCGGGCTAAGCAAGAAGCCAGAGGACTTCTTTGATCTCTCTCTGTATGTCTCTCTCTCTCTCTCCTCTCTCTCACAGCTACTGTTGGTTGAGATTAGATATTACTATTGATATTAGATTGTATTGGCTATGATTGGGTTAGATTAAATTGTTGTGAATCTGTTGTTCAGTGTTAGATTAAATTGTATTAGATTGGTTGTGAATCAAGGGGATATTGGTTGTGAATGAAGAGGATATTGGTTGACGGTTGTGAATCTGTTGTTCTATTAAATTGGATGGGAATCAAGGGGTTATTGGTTGGGAATTGTATTAGATTAGATTAAATTAAATTGTATTAGATTGTTTGGTTCCTCATATATGTTTGATTGAAAGACTTAGTTCTAGTATTTTATAAGTCATGAAATATTTCTAAATGCATTGAGGTGTATGTTTAATTGAGGTGTATGTTTGATCGAGGTGTATGTTATTTTATGTCTTTATTTCAGATGGATCGTCAAACTCCGATTGCATCTTCGTAATCCACAACCCCCAATTTATTTACCCCTGCCTCAACGGCTACACTACAATTGGTGAGATACCAATTATAGATGTAGAGGCACAACAAACTGAGACAAGTGACCCTACCCCCAAAAGAAGAAAGGTTTCCAATCCATCCCCGATGTGGGAACATTTCACTAGGATACTACCAGTAGTTGACCCAAACAAACCATTGGCCAAGTGCAACCATTGTGGTCATAAAACTGGGTGTCACCACAAAGATCAAGGACTTCGGCTATGAGATCCCACTTAAAGGCATGTGTAATGTATAAGAGAACTCAAAGTAAATTGGATAGTTCTCAACAGAAATTGACTTTTGATATCAAGGGGGCAAGTAGTGGATCAGTGGGAGTGATGAAGATAGACTCATATAATCCAAGGCTATTAGAGCTTCTATTGCTAAATTTATAATTGTGGATGAGCTTCCTTTTAGAATAGTAAGTAAGGATGGGTTCAAGGAGATGATTTATACCCTCGAGCCCCGATTTAAAGTGCCATCTCGAATTACAGTGATGAAAGACTGTATGAAACTTTACTTGGAAGAGAAGGCTAGACTGAAGGCTAGTATCTTACTCAATAGACCCCGAGTTTGTTTCACCACTGACACATGGACATCAGTCCAAAACATGAATTATATGTCTGTCACTGCACACTTCATTGATAGTACTTGGAACTTGCACAAAAAGATACTTGCCTTCTCTAAGGTGTCAGATCATAAGGGCTCGACAGTTGGGATTGAATTGGAGGATTGTATGTCGGAATGGGGATTGATAAAATCCTTACAATCACTGTCGATAATGCCTCCTCTAATGATACAGCCATTGAACATGTAAAGAGTAGACAATTGTTTTTGGGGTTTCGGCCTGGAAAAATAGTTTGTAATCATGATTGTTTGCATATGAGATGTTGTGCACATATCTTGAATTTAATTGTGCAAGATGGGTTGAAGGAGTTGGATGATTCTGTGGCCAAGGTAAGGAACTTGGTCAAGTATGTTAAGTCATCTCCCGGTCGAATGGATGGGTTTAAAAAATGTGTAGCGAAGAGGAAGTTTCCCAGTGAGGATTTTTGCAGCTTGATGTTCCTACTTGTTGGAATTCAACGTATATTATGTTGGATGCAGCTGAGAAATATCAGAGAGTTTTGAGGATATGTTGGCAGAAGATGGAATTTTGATAAGCTTTCTGCGTGAAGAGGGGCATGGGAGGAAGGGACTGGGTCCCCCTGGATTTGAGGATTGGGAGCGTGTGAGACATTTTACGAAGTTTTTGCGCTCTTCTATGAAGTGACGGTTCAAATATCTGCTTTGAATACGGTGACGGCAAACTTATTTTTTGCAAAACTAGCCAAAATTCATATGCATTTGGGAAAATATGCAGCTAGTGGGGATTTGTTCTTGGCAGACATGGCAAAAAGAATGCAAATGAAGTATAATAAATACTGGGGTGATTTGACCAAGGTTAACAGATTATTGTTTGTTGCAGCGGTACTTGATCCACAATACAAGGTTATATACTTGGACTTTTGGTTCAAGAAGGCTTTGGGGTGGAGTTGGGTGCAAAGATGACTAGTCTTGTAAGAGGGACCTTGGATCAGTTGTTTACAGAGTATGCTAATATGGATGGGTCATCTAGCAGTGGGAGCGTATCTGCAAGTCAAGGCCAGCTTGATTTTGTTGGGTCATCTAGTTCATCAATAAATGATCCTCTTTACATGGAATTCACACAATTTAAGGCGCAACAGAATTTGCTGGATAGCAAGTCTGAAGTGGAGAGATATTTAATGGAGGATATTGAACCCAGAGATCCTAATTTTGATATCCTCAATTGGTGGAGAGTGAATGCACCAAAATTTCCCATTCTTGCACGAATTTCTCGAGATGTTCTTGCCATCCCTATCACTACAGTGCCTTCAGAGTCTGTCTTCAGCACGGGGGTCGAGTATTAGATTCTTTCCGGAGTTCGTTGGCACCAAAGACGGGAAGGACTCATTTGTGCTCAAAATTGGTTGACATCCAAGGTCATACATTCTGCTGATGATAAAGAGGATAACGAATCTGAAGTTACTAATGGGACAGAAGATCCCTCTAGTTATATGATGGATATAGGTATATACAACATTTTACATTTCTACTTTCACTTTATTAAAATTTTTATGAGCTAATTGTTGATACATTTTGTTTTTTTGCAGAGTTAATTTCTAATGCTGCATCGATCGTGGATGGGTCATACGTGATTGATTGATGTTTGATTATGTTATTAATTTCTTACTTGAGTTGATACTTCTAAGTTTGTATTGTAATATTTTGTTATTTCAAGTTAGTTTCAAGTTTGATTTGAGATTTATTTAATATGAGATTTTGTGAACTGCATGTTTTTATATTTATTTTTACATTTGTTTGTCAATTACATGTTTTAGGATTTTATTTGTGAATTGTGATGAATGAGTAAAATTTTCATTTATTGAAAAAAAAGCTTAAATGGGCCGAAAAATATGGTCTAAAAAGTTGTCGGAATTCCGCTATCCGCTTCCGCTAAGTCCGCTAAGAGTCGGAAGCGGAAGCGGAGTCGATTTTGGCCATCTGCTAGTTAGCGGACCGGATGTCGGAATGTCAAATTCCGCTTCTGACTAGTCCGCTATTCACCCCTATATACGGGCCACTGGGGCAAGTAATAGAGCATGTTTTAAAATAAAATTTATTTACATATTTGGGACACGTTAGGAAGCATCAGGGAAGCATGTTTTAAAATAAAACTTATTTACATATTTCGCTTGGGCAAGTTAGGGAGCACAAGGGACTCTTGTTTTAAAGTTAACTTATTTACATATTTTGCTAGGGCACGTTAGGGAGCATTAATGAAGCATGTTTTAAAATATTCACAAAAAATAAACTTTTGGTTCGCGCGAGTTAGAGTGCGCAATAGAAGTGGAGGCTAACGAAAAAATAATTAAAATTTTGAGTGAGAGAGCATGAACGCACAACGGAAGTCAGCTAGTGAGACACGTGCACCTTGGTAATGACGTTAGCGTAATTGACAAACCATGTTAACTTTGTTTTAAGTCACCTCGAATTACAAGCTGAACAGTGAAATGAAACCGAAACTGAAAGCCAGTACTCAGACTGATAGTTGTAACTTGCACTTTCTACTTCATTGCCAAACAACTATGCATACTTCAGATACTATAACAAGTTGGTCCGGTTAATGTTACATAAAAGGACATTTTCTTTACAACAGACCCAAAAATAGAAGCTTCCCCCCACCCCCGGGGGGCGGTGTCTTTGGGAGAACTGGGCAAAATAGAGGAATTTTCTAGCAAAAGCTGACGTTAGAATAACGTGTTATTTTGGTAACTAAACCAAAGGCAAAGGTTTATTCCAAAGAAAATTATCTGGCGAGCATGTATACGAAAGTTCAGCATGTTTAAACATTAATCTAGGGATCTAATTCCAAATTATCTAGCAAACATGGTATGAAATTTCTCATTCTATAGGAAATGCCTTCCGCCTTCCACGTAGTACGTACAGAGTCTTGTGACACAAGTTTGTAGAAGACGTTGTCCTTGAAGACGTTGTTGTTGGCTGCCAACGTCTTGTAAGTTGTAAGAAACAAACCTGCGAGGGCCTTTGATGCTTGCTGTATCACTGGACCTGGTGGTGGCCTGGTATGTTGGCCCAGGGATTTCGGCTGGTAATGGGGGCCGGGGGGAAGATCGATGAATGTGTCCAAGAGCCCATGGTAATAAGCATGGTCAGGACTCAGGACAGTTTAAGTTGAGCACTAGCACCAACAAAAAGAGCAAATTTTCAGGTATATATATATATATATTTTTAAAAATAAAAATAAAATTCAGGTATATTCTACATGAAAAGAACGACCTACGAAAATGAATTTGACGTGCATAGTATACAAAGAAGGCTTGCATGCAAAGAATGTTTCTGCGATAGAGACTCCGAATGGAAACAATATAAACCACTTCTGCCGATCTCATTACAGATATTCCTATATTTATATATTAGTTGAGTGATTAACTTATTTGAAAAAAGAATAAAATAAAAATAGAACTTCTCGAGCTCCAACTTCTTTAAAATTCAACGAATTCGAATAGGGGGTTTTGAGTTTAATTCGAGCTTGAGCCGATATATGTGTTAAACGACCCAACAGATGTGTAAGCCAAAATTCGTGTTTTCCTATTAACACTACAAACGGAATTAGATTTTCAAATCAAGTAATAATATGTATTGGTTATTACCAAAATAACCCCACCGCAAGGCAATAATCCACGGACCACCCTCCTAAGATGGGAAATTCTTTCGCGATTGTAGGTCAACAAGAGTTAAATCAAGAGATCTATGACTTAATCCGAGTAAGCAATGATCAGAGCAAAAGAAGAAGTAATAGAAACTATCAGCAATTGTAATTCCACTAAATGAAGGAATTTACAGGAATCTAAGATATTTACATAACTCCAAATCAGTTAAAAAAAATCTTGGAGCCCTGTGGAGGAATTCATTGATTAATCAAAGGCATTAAAAAAAAATTAGGACCAATTCGCCTCCCACATAAATATAAGTATTTGAGCATGCAAGTACCGATTGTGGCAGATATTCATAGGTTTGCTGGGTAATCATAGCTCTTGGCAATTTAGGCATGTTAAAAGAGGAGATAATGTATTCGCTCACAATTTGGCTGCCTGGCAGCATTAGACATGATTGAGGGAAATATTTCTACTTCCTGTATTCCTGTGACTATCCTCTCCAGTGACAACCTTGGTCCCACCTTGAGCTATGCTGGAGTTTTTGATATCAATGAAGTTTGCTTAGAAAAAAAATAAAAATAAAAAAAAAAAAAGTACGAAACAGGATAAAGCAACTTTTTGGCCCAACTGGCATCTTTAGCCATATGCCCAAGGCATAAATTACTATTCACTCAAATGATTGAACTCCCTCCAGCTAGGCTGAAGTATTATTATCCAACGTTAAGAAAATCAAAATTGTTCAAAGCAATGAGCTAGCTGCTTCCACCTATCCCCTGATGCTCTCCTTCCTCTATGCAGCACCAGTATTAAGTCCATTTAGGTTTGATCTAGCGAATTTTAAATGTGAGATCAGAGTTTCCGCAGCACCAGATAAGCCTTTCCTCCCAACCAATCTCACCCCAAAGTCATGATTTAACATCCTCATCCTGATCCCATCTCCATCTATCTCACTCAGTTTGATGACCTGGTCCCTTGAAATTAAGCCGAAAAGAGACAGACAGCCAGAGTTCAATTTCTCCCCTCCAAATTTCACTATTAACAAGGAATTCGAATTAAGGTCATTTGACCTAGGATCAAACAAAACAGAGAAGCTCCCAAATGTCAGGTCAGGGCTCTCAAATAATTTATTCAAATCGTCACTTTCCTCTTCAATATTATTTGATTTGTCAGCTGGAATCAATGCCCTTCTCCTGGCCACTCTCATTATGTTAGCAGCTTCTCTCATCCCACTAAGAAAAGCTCCATGCATTGTTGCTGGATACTGTTTGTTAGTTGCCTCTCCTGCAAAGAACACTCTCCCATCTCCAACACTCTCTGCAAGAATATCATAGTCATCTCCTGAAGACCCAATCGCAACATAAGAGTAAGACCCATATGAAAATTGATCCTTCCCCCAGCGAGTACAGACTGCCTGAACTGGATCTGGAACCGCAATTCCTTTCGGATGGAAGATACCTCTCAATATGTCTAACACCCTTCTCACAGACTCCACAGGTGACATCATCTCAAACTTGATCGCAGCATCTCCAGCCACAAGTGCAACAAGAAGAGGGCCTCCTGATACCGAAGAATAGCTATAAAATAAAAAGAACTCTCCTCTCATACCTGGATCTTGAGTCAAATGCCCAAACGTATCAATATCACCACCCCAGAAATTGTATGGAAACAACATGGCAACCTTATTTAACAACCCAAATCCTAATCTCTCAATTGCATCTTTCTTTCGCTGTGGAAGCCCGGGAACAAATTCAATACTTCTCTTTTTAAGCACGCCCAGTGGCACCGTGCAAAGAACCATGTCCCCACGAAACTCTTGCCCATCAGCATAGACCAGAACCCCATCTGTCCCGTACCTGATACTCTCCACAGTCCTCTCATAAAAAATCGGAAGATCCTCAGAAAGTGCCCGCACAAATGTCTCGTTACCCCCTGGAATAAAACAATGATCACCACCCATCTCATAGGGATCATCCTGGTCCCAATATGCCATCGACAAATTGGACATCAACGACGCATTGGCATACTCCAAATTGGCAAGATGCCAATTCAACAACATGCACTCTTGCGGGTCCTCGGCAACATTATAAACGCGCCGAAAAGCTTCAATCGCAGTCCCCAATGGAACATCTACGGATTTAACTTCCTCTATCATATCATGCCTAAGCTTACAAACTCTATCCAACAATTTGTTGAACGAAATCTCAACTTTAGAATCAATTTCAGAGTTCACCGCTTCGCCATCAGGTAAGTACAATGGGCATATATCTCTTACCTTATGAAGCGGTAATCGCATTTGCCTTGCGAGAACGCCAAGGGGGTTGCCGTTTATTCCAGTTAGGACGCTCCCACCGAGATCCGCTGCGGCTTCAACACCGTCACCGTCCATTTTCTTCGTCCTCACGCGCCCTCCCGGCCGTGCCCTACCTTCTAAGACTACAACTTTGAACCCCATAAAGACCAATTGCCTCGCAGCGACTAAACCGGCGAGACCTGCACCAACAATTACCACATTCCCCTTGTCTATTCCATCAATTGACCTCAATTTTGCTTCTTTAATGGCAGTTGCGAGCCCGAAGTTGATGTAACCGTGATTGAGAAGAAAGCGGTAGGCCGAGTCGACGAGGCCTTTGTGCTCGGCCCGAATGGACTCGAGCGCGTGGTCGAAGGTCAGCCAAACGGACACGTTGGATCGCCACCGAGAAAGAATGTGGTTCCGGACCACGATGTAGTTGGCTTGCTCGACGCCGCCGATTGTGGAAACAACGTTGGCTTCGATCTCCTCCTCTGTGAGCGAGTCGACCGGGAAGCCAACAGAGATTGCGATTAGCGCTTCGACGTCGACATCCCTGGCGAGGTCCGACCGGCGACTCCTGGAGAGCGATGGATTGCCATTGAGCTCCGTAAAAAATTTCTTTCTTCGGCGACGCCTCTTGGGCGGCGGTCCAGCCTCAACTGCACCGGGTTCGTTGGGTTTAGGGGTTTGGTGGGATCCATCAAGGTTATCTTCTTGGATGGGCTCGGAGGAGGTGTCGTCTTGCGACTCCGAAGCGAGAGCTTCGGCAGTCGTTTTGGGAAGCGCGAAGTGGTTTTCTGATGAGTTTTGGAGATTGTTCTCGGACGGGGTTGCACTACTGGAGTGAGTGAGGTCAGTATCAGGCGAGGAGTCGCCGGATGCGACGTCGTTAGGGTTATCGGAGGGATCTTGCGAAGCTTCTGTTGGTTCCATGTGTCGAACAAAATTTGATTGAGGACGATCCTACTATTAAGTGGACTTAACTCTAGGGCTTTAATCTTGGATTCAAACTTAAACTTGAATAATAGTCTAACAGATCGTCTTTCATGGGCCTAGGGAGTCAAAATGGAGCAAAAACCTAGGCCATTTTCATATCTAAAGCTGGATTTGATGCATGGCCCTCCGGTACCCTCTACAGTGCGACCGATACGCAGGGCTAAACCGTCAAACCACGGTTTTCATTTTAAAGAAAAGAACTAAAAAAAAATTCAATAAACCATGGACAAAAATTAAATTAGATCAGATTATAGGCCAAAATATAATAAACTCTTTAAGTTTTAAAATTGCGATTTATGTCTCTCTTTATGTTTATGATCCTCCGTTTGAAATGACCACTACATGAAAATAATCAAAATACCCATTTAATACAAAATTAGGATATATTAAAAATTTTTTTAAAAAATAAAAATGTTAAACTGTAATTTATTTATTTATTTAAATTTATTTTATACTTTTTTTGAATTTTATTTTAGAAAAATACTTATATTATTGTATATGTATTTTGGTGTGACTTCGCTTAAATTTAAATGGAGGGAGAAAATTGATGATGTTTAAAATATAAAAGGACATAAATGGCTGTTTTAAAATTTAAGGAATGAGATTAATTTTGGCGGGCTTATTATGACACTATCCTATTATTATTTTAACCTTAGTAATTAACTTAAGACTATAATTGATATAAAATTTTGGGATGTAATTAGATAAATTAAAAATAATAAAGATTAAATTTGATTTTTGACTATAGAATATTATATTTTCTTAACTTATTTTATTTAAGGGATTTAACTTCGAACCGAACAGAAACAAGCAAACGAAAAAAAGAGAAAGCCGCAGGGAGAGAAGCCAGAAGAGGCACGCAACAAACCCCTGGCGAAATACGAATTGAACGTTGATGCCCACGCCCGTTCCGTTCCTTCGTTCAAATAGTCGTTGGCTCTGCCGATTCTGAATTGTCGACGACGACGATCTCTGAGCTCCTGAGAGAGAAAGTAGAATACTTCAGATAAGTTGAGACAGAAGGAGAGAGGGGAAGAGCACCATGATAACGAGATCGAATCTAGCAGAGCAGTTGAGAGAGTACCAGCTTCGATCTAAGCACGACTGGGCCTCCGTCTCCTTCTTCTCCTCCACTTCGAATCTCCCTTCTTCAAGGTACTGTTTAAATCTTTTGATTTTATTCTGTTTGGGTTTACTTTTTGCCGTTTTTGCACTTTTTCTTTTCGTTGTTTGGCTCCTTTTGGGATCAGCGTGCTTAATCTAGTGTATAGATGTTACTAGAAATACATATTAACATTTAGAATTGCTAATTCGATTAGATTGGCTAGGGTCCTGATGTTTAGGGATCAAATTTGTTGGATATCTTGGATTGTCTTGGAATTTTGGTGGGAAATACAAAATCGGGTTTGTAGAACTCGTATAGGGCCGAGCTTTCTAAGATTGGTGAGGTGAATTATATCAGCTCTCGTTTTTTGCTTTTTGTGATGCGTTTTGAATGGTTTGTTTGAAAATTCTTTACAATTCACAAGGAACTATCATCATGTGTTCTATCGAAGCTACAGCACCTGGCAGATATAACCATCAGGTCTGTTGAATCATTTGAAAATAGAGGGCCTGTAAGGTTGTGGTGTTTTTTCACCCATCTTTCTTTCTTCTTTTCAACACAAAAATCGAGATTGTTTCCGGGAAAATTTACTTTATATGACCGTAGGATTTTAAGTTCCACGTGGTGTACGGCATATTGCTGGTGAAATGAGGCCTCGCAATTACTGGATGACAAGGGGATGACATGTCTATTTATTGGTGTTTGTTTTTCATAGAGATTCACAACATGGTAACTGATGCTAATTTTCTGTGAGGAAGTTTTATAGTGGATATCCTCCAGGTTTTTGGATTTGGCTGACCAGTGTGCATTGAAGAATATCTATATGTATCAATTAAGATTGACATGATACATGAGGACAAGCTAGTGATGCCTTGATTTCTCATTAGATTTGCTAAATATTTGTTAATTCCTTTCAGTTGTATAAGTGAGAAGGAGGTGTTTATAGCTGATGGAAAAGTTAAGTACTATTGATCATCTCCATGAATGTTGGCATATTGTGACCCTGCTGTTGAACAGAGTTAAGATGTTTGTTTTACATGGTTTGACTAGTTACGTACTCTACTTAAGACTGGGATGGAGTAGTTTCATGGTGGGAGAGGTAATTAAAAAGTGATGTGGAAAAATTGGAGAGTGTTTACTATCTTCTTGTTCTTATGAAAAATGCCCATGTCAATGTTTAGCCATTAGGTCATTTTATGCTTGAATAATGGTTCAAAAGATCCGGCCATTGACATACTGAAAAAGCGAGGGCTTCAAGGCTGGAAGATCTGACTTGGGGTCAATTGGCGTAGCCATAACAGCATAAATTGTACGACCATTACTTAGAAATAATATTCTTAGATTTATGTTATTGAAATACTCAGATTAATAGAAGCGGAGCCTTGGTATTATGGTTAGAGTGTTAGAAAGTGATTGTGTGAGTTTGGGTTCAAGTTTATCTCATTTATTGGTCGATCTGGCTGGCAGCTCCTGCATCTCCTGCGTCTCCATGGGGGCCCCTCTGTAAAAGATTGTTGCTAAGAGTCCCTCTATTAGACTGAATAATCAATAGTAGTCCAATAGAAATTTACTGCATACTTTTAGCATAATATGTTGCATAAAACATCAAGTTGATGATTTGTAAACTCTGCATATCCTTGCCTTTATCTGAGGCTTGAAACTTGCTACTGACATGTATGCAATCTTTAAGGAAAGCTTACGACAGTGAACTGGCCAATTCTCTGGCAGTTCAGCTCATGGGTGGCCGGTTCATTTTATCCAGTTCTGATTTTAAATGAAGTTGTTAGGAGGCACGAACCTCAAACTGGATGATATTGGCTGTTTGTTTGAATGCTAGTCTAGGCATGTTAGCGTTTCTTGCTGGAGAGAATCTTATCTAAAGCTGTGCTTGATTTAGGTAGCATTGATTATTAGGCTGTAACACTACTAATCAATCTGTGAGAATATTGGTGCTGTTTGTCTGTTGTCTCTCCCAGATGTCTTGCTAGCGTCGTAAAGCGCCTATATATTATATGCCTGAAAAGTAATATGATGAGAGAGAGATTATATTGTAATTTTTTATTGTGTGCTAATAACTAAGAAGGCTTAGCCTTCCTGTGCCCGCCCTATAGTTGTTGCTAGCTATTTTGAATTAGGAATCAGAACAAGTTTGTTTGATTTTTTTCCGAGTTTGTTGTGCAAGTTGAGTTAATTTGGTGAAATGAGTGTAAATATTGATGGATGGCACACTACCACTGGAATCATTGACTATACTGTGCAGTTATTGAATCAGCTTAATAAAATTGAATTAGGTATTTACTGATAGGCTGTCATCTAGAAAATGATGGTGCGAAGGAAATAAAGAGTAATGCAATTCATGTTTGAATGAATATGCAGGCAACTGAATTGCGAATGCATGTCAGTGGACATAGTGGTCATTGTGGGTTGACTATATTATTGTCTAGCTTGCCTTATGCAATCAATGAGTTTGATTTCTCACAACTTGAATTTCTCTTGGAGTGTTATTGTTGATCAGAACAGATTCATTTTCCCTATGGGACTAATAATTTGAATTCTTTATTTCTTTCTTTCTGTTTTGTTTTTCTTTTTTCTCTTCCCAATTCCATGGATGAATTACTTCTGACAGTAGTTTTGTCATTTTTCTTCCTTTTTCTCTGGATGCAGGGTGGATGTTGTGATCTTTGTCATATGGGAACTTGTTATTCTAGCTTTCCTGGTTTTTGCTGCGGTTTCTCTGTACTTTAGGCATATGCAACTTGCTTTCATTCTAGTATGCATCACAATGCTATTGCTTTTATGCATGAAAATTACAAAGCAAGTGAGATTGGCCAGGAAAAAGAAGCGAAGGATGCTTCTTCCATTATCAATGTAAAACATGTAGTCGCAATTTACAGTGCACCCCCTACCTTCTTGTGTTATGTTCTTGGCCATTGCAATTGGTCCAGCTTCTTTTTGGGTCAGAAGACGATGTATTACACCTAAAGGAAGTTGATAAGGAATATAATGTATTTGACCGAAGCTGATCAAAGTGGCGTATTCTCGAGATAGGAAGTTGCAGATGTTATCATCGAATCAGAGGTTGTTTGTAGCAGTAACAGTTACTTTATAGTCATTTTTTTCCCTGGCAGAGTAACACTGGTGTAAGCTCGACCTGTAATAACAATCGAATGGTTCATGCGTGCTTAATTACATGACAACTAGGTGCCAGACGGGTTTACAATCGTCTCAGAAAGCAGTAACGTGTTGCTATTATCGCAAACACACAGCATGCGGTTTCTGCAAGGCCGGGAGGTAAGTTTGCAAGGGCATCTTCCGGGGAAAATTTCCTATGCTTTCTTGTTGTCACCACTTACTGGGGCTTGAAAAAGTGGATCTCTAGTCCCATTGTCGCTATGTCCCAAATTGCTCCCGTGACGACTAGAATGCTGAGAATCATTCCCAAGACTCCCAATGCCCAATTGAGGTACCAATTCCCACTGTATCTCCTGGGTTTCTTGATCACTAGCCACATGAAACACGGATACGCTAAGGTGATTGGTAGCGCTATTCCTCCAATCAATCCAGCTAAGCTCGGCAAGAATGGTAGTGCCACGGCTATGAAAAATGCAAGACATCCAAAGGCGGCTCGCGACCCCGAGCGGAGCCACCATGGGCAGGGTTTGTTCTTTTTGCTTGTATATCTCAGCTCCAGATTGTCAAAGACCGGCATTGCATATATTTGGAATGAGCTGAGGCTGTTAAGCACCACGAGCAAGCTCGCTAGTCCCAAGAGAAGTTTAGATATGTCATGCCCGTGATATTTGTACAGAGCATTTAGCATCCCTCCGCTGGGAATCTGGCAATAGAGCAGAAATCGTTAGTATCTAGTAGTTTCAGAGAAAAATTAACGCGTTACCCGTTACTCCAGGATAACCTTTCTGGGTTAGGTTTGTGTACGGACTTTCAAGTATACAAGAATAATGTAGGTCAAGCCCAGAACGAGCTAAAGTGTTTTTAGTATAGGACTAGAATAATGTGTCAGAAAGAAATGTGCTTACCATATTTCCATAAGCCCAATAGCCGCCAATGGCAATAGGGAACAGACACATTGCGATGATTACATATGCAAACTTCACTCCTTTCCACATTGGTACCCGCGATGGGCTCTTTCCGCTGCAAGGCATGGTTCCCTGCAGTGCCAACCCACCCAGATAAATTAATATAGCTGAAAAGCCTATCAGATACTTTCATCCGCAGCAGTATTCTGTTGAATGGATTCTTATCGACATTAAATTCCACTCTTCAGAATATATTATAACTTACCTGTATTTCAAGGACAAGATTGTGGCCTCTGAAAGCGAAGGCGATTATCCCCAGAGCATTCAAAATGCTGATAAGCTTTTCTCCGTCGGAATTTGCGTGCACTGGATCGTACGAGACGCCCATGGGCCTAGTTTTGGATAGGGAGATTACCCATATCAGAGAGCAATAGCTTATGGCAGTAACCGCCCCGATTAGGGATACTCCGGCGATTGAATTCAGGTTGGGAAGCTGAGCCAGAACTGCGGCGCAGCATGTGAAGACGACGTACCACTCCATAGTCGTCAGTGGATTTACGTTGCATGTGGACCCACAAATGATCTGGAAGAATATCTTCATGGTCCCGCCTCCTATCATGATCAGGGTTACGCACGTGCCACCTGAGAGATACATCGTCGGAAAGAGGGCAAGCAGTTTCCCTCGCTTCTCTCCTGTTATGCATTCATCCGAGGTATTTCAGGGAAAAAGTAGATGACATAGAGCAGAGCAATAATAATTATTTTTCCTAAATAAAAAGATAGTTTCCTCCCTTTTACTAGAAAAATATCAAGAAGTTTTATCTCTCTCTCTCTGCTAAAGGCTAGTCTTCGGGTTAATTAGGTGGGCTTGTACAAGCCTTTCGAGTTTCGACGATGAAACAGTAACACAAATAAAAGCAAACTTTTTAGATTTCAACGTTAGATATGTGTTGAGTGTGTAGCTTTATCTTAAGAATCACATGGGACTGTGTTTTTTGTAATCCACATGGGCCAGGGAACAGTGTTGATTTGTGAGTGCTTGTGAACGGATGTCACAATGTTAAGCAACATATAATTGTCGGATGATTGACAAGCTATCAGCCTCCGTGGAGTTGTTAAAAAATCTCTATCTGGCACGAAGGTGATGGAACCTTTATCAGACAGGACTAGTGGAAAGAGGAAATGATTTATAACGAATATTCTTCACACCTTTTTTCAATGAAAATTCAATCAATAACTTACCAAAAAAACCTATTCAATCAAAACATTGCTACGCTAGGTAACGTTTATTTGTGGAAATTTTAAAGAATATTCTTAAAATTTTTTAAAAAATTTAAATAATAAAATTTATTAGGATTTATGAAACTTTTGAAACGTGTGTAAATATTGAAAGTTTTGAAGTATGTTTAGCTTGTTTGAAATTTTGAGATTTTAAAATTTTAGACAAATAAACGTTATTTTTTATTTACCTAAAAAGAAAAAAAAAATTTCTACTAATTAATTTTTCCAACTAAAGGCTTTTTTTTTTTTTTGAAAATTCTGAACTAAAACTTTAAGAAAAGATATGAGTATATATACATGGACCCAAGCATCGTAAAAGGGCTTTTAAGTCCACAAAAATCCTTCCAAGAAAAAAAAGTCCACAAAAATCCTTCCTACTTGATCCGGATGATTTTTGGTCGTCCTGTTCAGCTGAAATGTATGAGTATCTATGTATGACCCTAGTTTATGCTAAGTTTCATTTTAGTATTTTTTTTTTTTGTTTCCTTCAAAATTCCTCTAGAGTCTTCTGGGTTTCATGTACATGCCTTTGTCTGACGTAAAACAACTCTGCAAATAACAATTCACATTTACCTACAATTAAATATGGCACGGCATATGACATTTCAGCGTCATCTGATTCTTTAAGTACTGAAGATGGAAACTATATATATATATATTCGAACCCCAGTGGCGGCTTCATGTAAGATTCACAAAACCTTCGAACGCCGATGGTGCTCTATCGATATATTTCGAAAGTTTTCTACGTATGGAGTTATTAAGGTTCAGAGTATATAGCTTGATTTCTTTGTGCAGCATCAGCATGGAGTTATGAAATACTGACTGGTCAACTATATTTTGCTCGGTAGAAGTCGATCGCTTGAGAGACCCTGTAAAGCTAAGCTGATCTATAAACTAAAGATGATCGTTCATACCGAAAGCCACCATGGAAAGGCGGAGATATCTGCTGTAACGCGCCCCGGATTCCGCTTCATGTAGCTGAATCAGTAACCACAGAGTGTACATCTGCCATGTGAAAGCCACCGAAAGACATACAATTCCCCAGATCCTGAAACAAAGAGAATTAGTTCTTTTAAAAGTTAAAGACCCCAACAATTCAACCTAGTTATATACCAGGATGTCACCTCGCCGAAAAATAAAATCTGTGTACGCTCAGTGTTATTACATTAACACAGTACATGTGAATTCACAAATATATATATATAGACCCTAACGAAAACGAGGGAACTGGTTACCCCCCCAAAAAAAAACGAGGGAACTCACCAGCCTAGGGATGTGAAAGCTAGGGGAAGAACAAGGGCTTGAACCCCTATTCCTGAACACAGAGTATGAAATGCTGAGTAGTAAGCGTTTCCGTTCCTCGACTCCGTGATGGGAAGCCAGGCGTCTTGTGGATCAAGCTTCGTGAAGTGCCCAACTTCTTCCAAGTAACCTTGCATGCCCACGATGGCCTTCTTCATGGGGCTGGCTATTGGAGTACTCATCAAACGCGAAGCAAACGGGCTTTTAGGCGTCTTTGGGACTAAATCCGTAAGTGGTGACCGAGACAATGAAGGAAAATGAAGTTGAAGGGGTGGGGCCGAGATGGCCGGAGTTTCTGCGTCTTCCCTCTTTGCTATCACTTGGCTCATGTTCTCTTCCACCACCTCACCACCCATCGCAGCCAAAACGGAGAGTCGCTCTCTCTCTCTCTCTCTCTCTCGCTAACAGTACTGTAAGAGAGAATCTTTTAAAGGTCCTGGGTGCAGTACTGTTTTCAACATGTCAAGCTAAAATATATAGAGAATATGTAAGGAACTTTGATTTGCAATATATATGTAATGAGAGAGAAGTTTAAGGAATTAGCTACTGATGTCATGGATTCTGAGTAGGATTGAGTACTGGAGAATTACGTGTGAGAGCAACATGGCTAAAATAAAGTGGATCTTTGACTGGTCGTGCATGTGGGCTGCTATTATCTGACCCTAAAGATGGCACAACCAATTGGCTTGTAGGCACTTTTGATGATTCATGATTCTGTATCTGTCTGGAAATTGGAGCCACCAGTACCACTATGTGAGTAGTCCGGCCCGCTCCCTCAAAAATTCCCGCTATCTAGCTGTATATTTTTCTCACGAACCATATAAAATCCATAGCTATATATATACATATATATATCACCGGTGTTGGGTCCAAGTGAGGGTACGTATCACGACTGTGCGGGGCGAAGTAAATTAATCTCCTCGAATAAAACATGTTCAAAGACATAATAACACATCCCAAGTGGTGGATTCACCTATTTTTCCTTTTCCTTCTGTTTAACTGTAACTGTGTTGCCTCCCATACACCAAATGGGAGGCCGAAACGTACGCAAGAATTTTTTTTTGAAGCAAATACATGAACAGCAAACCGTGAGCCAATGATTACCCAATCCTCAAGGAAATCATAAACTTTTCATGAACATGAGAGACCAAAAACCAGATAGAGAAGTTTGAAGTCCCCATTCACCGAAAGAAAACAAATTTTCTTTTCACATGAGCTAGGCTAGTGTTGCAGTGTTGCAGCGCGCGGTGACGTTGGTGAGCGAAAAAAATTTCTAACTCTTGTGTACGGATGCATTTCTTAATTTGGAAGAGGACAGGGAGGATTCAATTGAAGATTTCAAGGGCACGACCTTTTACTCAAGTTGCAAAAAACAATCGAACAAATTTCTTCTCAAGTTATTGAAACCTCATTAATGCTCCCCACATTGCTAGCGCTCCACTGATCGAGCAAGTATATATAATATATTATATACAGATGCCTAACTAGCTAGCATAATCTAGCAAGTATATATAATATATTATATACAGATACCTAACTAGCTAGCATAATCTTTGCAGCCTCACTGCATGCACCACCTTATAAGCCAACATTCATAAAGCTTCTTTTCCCGGCTTTATCTCCGTTCAAAACTGCTTTTGGTTGAATCATTTTCTCTTTTCTATCTGCATGCTTTGTTTTCAAATGCCTCGTGAAGCTTATGGGGCAGGGACCCATGAGCGAAACATTCAACGTTTTGAAGCTACGCTTTTGACCTATGATTATGAAGTCAGCCACGATAAACTATTTGGTCTGCAAGCGATAATGTCGAAGGTACTGTGGCTTCTTTTGCATTTCGATCGGTAGTGGCAATAAGAGGACCCATTCGTTCTTTGAATGTTTCCCTTTGCGAAAGTTGCTTTAGAGCTTTTTTTTTTTTTTACTTTTATCTCCCAGCTGCCTAGGCCTCTTTTTTTTTTTTTGTGTAGGTGTGATAATTTTTTTTAAACGCGCGACATTACTTGCCGGCCGACTGCCGTACAGTTATAATTTTAAAAAATATCTGCATACCATATTCAATTGTCATATATTCCTTACAAATTTTTACATACAAATTAAAAAAAGAAAAAGAAAAAGAAAAAGAAAAAGAAGAAGAAGAGCACGAAATGGATGTACTCAAGAAACATCCACCTTAAGAAATAAAATAACTAATATGTGCTGAATAAGATGAAAGTGGTCTTCTTGATTCACGCGCTAATTTGTTGGGCTTCCCGTACATGGCCATGATTTCCCTTATGGGCTTCCAAAACCCATCAATCCCGGGCCCATCTAGCCCAAAATGACTCTGAAGACCTCTTTTACTGTCACATTAATACTGGACAACAATAGCTAAAATATTGAAGAAAGAATTAGAACCTTAAGGGTTGCATTTCTTTAAATAAAATTGTAATAAATACATATATAAAATCAGAATTCAGAAAAGTTGGACGTGGGCCGATGGAGCATTATATTTATAGTCCAGTTTGTGGGCTAGTGAGGCTTGAAAAAACTGACTTCAACGCCTGTGTCAATTACAACATAAATCCCAGCCGCCACCAGTAGCACCGTGAGAATCGTGCCCCAGAGACCGAGTCCCCAATTCAGCCACCACATCAGACTATATTTCTTGGGCTTCTTAATTTTCAACCACATAAAGCTTGGGTAGGCAAAAGTGACTGGCACTGCAATCCCTCCTATCAAACCAGCCAGGCTACCCAAGAAAGGAATTGCCACTGCCACGAAAAAGCATCCGTACGCAAACATGAATCTGAACAGCGCCCTCAACCACCATGGGCATGGTTTTTTTGCCCTCTTAGTGTATTTGGACTCCATGTCATCGAACATGGGCATGCCATAGATCTGGAACGACGTCGCCGCGTTTATTATGACGAATAAGCTTGTCAATGCCAGCACTACTTGGGAAGTGTCACGCCCGTGGTACTGATAAATTGCTGCTAGCAACCCGCCGTTGGTTGGTATCTGCCAAACGTGAAAAACTTCTTTTTATCTTTTCTCGTGAAAATATAGAGTATATATGTGGACTAGACACAGAGATCTTTGTTAAGGCTTGAATAGATATAAGAGCCAATTGAAACTCTTAGAACAGTTGATAATTCTATCGAAAAATGTACTTGAAAATGCTTAGATTATGAAGAAGCATGCTGTAAGCTTAATTACCTTGTGCCCATAAGCCCAGTATCCCGCGATCGCAAGGGGAAACAAGCACAGTGCGATGATTGTATATGCAACTTTTACGCCCATCCACATCGGCACGTGGGATGGATTTTTTTCAGTCGAAGGCATGGTTGCCTGCAGCAAAATCAGCTCATTTCATCTACAAATTCTTCCAGCTTGACTATATATGTTTCTCCCTTTCACATACAAATTAAACTAGTTTGTGGTTCTCGAAAGAAATTTCCTTGTATCTTGATTTGATTTTCGCGTTAAGAGTAATTTAGGATATAAATTAATAATATTGGTCAAAATTTTACCTGGATTTCAAGTGTAAGGTTATGGCCTCTGAAAGCAAATGCAATGATGCCAAGGGCATTCAGAACACTGAAAATCATAGCCGTGTTATCGTTCTCTTTGATTGGGTTATAAGAAACGCCATCAAGCCTGCCCTCTGTGACGGACACCAGCCACATAATTGTACAGTACGCTATGGCTGTGACCGCACCAATTAGAGAGACTCCAGCGATGGAATTCAAGTTGGGGAGCTGAGAGAGAACCACCGCAGCCGATGTAAACACCAAGTACCACTCCACCGTTGTCAATGGATTAGCGGTGCAGCCATGGCCGCCACACACAATTTGGTAAAAGAGCTTCATGGTTGAACCTCCAACGACAATGAGGGCAACGCATGTCCCGCCTGATAGATACATAATTGGGAACAGGGTGAAGATCTTCCCCATTTTGTCACCTGGAGAGAATAACAGAGATAGTTATTTCTGTCTATCATCTGAGATCATTTAAGAAAATCATGAGTTTCTAGCTAGCAATTCATAATCAAAATTACTTATGAATCACAAAATTAAAATCTTATTGTAAATATCTAGAAGGTGAAGTTTTACTATGACATATATATGGTTCAGCCTTAATTAATAGACTTTTAAGCATGTGATCCCTCACTGCCCTTTCGCACTAGAGTGGGGCGCTTTAATCTGACTACTTTTAGGGGAAAGACACCTTACGTTCACACGTCTATATATCTTTCTTACACATGAGTTGGGTCATGGATAATGTTTTCACATGTTTCTTTTGTCTTTTCTTCTCTTTTTCTCTCCCTTCTTGTCAAAACTCAATCACGTGCTTCATGAGTTATCAAGTCAACACGTACATAAATTACCATTAACCGATTACTAAGAAGTTACTGATCATAGTTAATATTTCTCAACAAATTGATCATATGGTATTTCTTTTAACGCTATTTGACATTAATTAATATTCCAAGTCGGTCGTCGTAGAAGTTGAGGATCTTTTACTATTTCTTTTGTTGTGGGGTTTGGGGTGGGTGTGGAAAAAATAGCGTGCTAACCAAAAGCAGAGCTGAAAAGTTGGAGGTATCTGCTGTAACGCATCCCGGTTTCGGTGGATTCATGGAGCTTGACCAACAGCCACAGCGTGTATAGCTGCCATACAAACGCAAGTGTCAAACTTATTATGCCCCATGTCCTGCATCCAAAGACAATGAGAGAAGTATTACTAAAAGAAGTTCTTCATTTAGAATCATTCCATATGGGAAGCTTTTTTTCCTTTCTAAAATAACATTACGATCGAGCATAAATAATTTATTCCTCTCTTCAAAAACTATTCAAGAACTCATTGTGAGATGTGTCAAATTTACAAATCCTTGATGAGAGGTCTGAGGCTTACCACCCAAGAATAGTGAAGGCCACTGGCAATACAAGTGCTTGAATTCCAATTCCGGAACAAAGAGTATGAAAGGCAGCGTAGTATGCGTTGCCATTCCTTGACTCAGTGATGGGAAGCCAAGCATCCTGAGGGTCTAGCTTGGTGAGTTGGATAGCCTTCCTAATTGGGCTACCCAAGGGCGTGAAGAAGTTGGGAGTGTGAGAAGATCCGGGTGGTGTGGCCTTGTCTGGAGCATTATTTGGCGTAGCTGCTTCTATCGTGAGTAGCAATGGTTTTCTCGACAAAGATGGAGAATTGTACTGCGTCTGCATGGGAGGGGCGGACACGACCGACGGCCTAGAACCCACACCAGGTGTCGGTGGGAAAGCATAGCTCTCTTCAACTACCTCATGATTCATCTCTTTCTCAGTACTTGCAACTTCCTTGCCCCCCCTCACACGATAACCAGGATGACTATGCCTATTATATAGTTTCTTGAGGCAACTAACGTTCAGCTTGTTAGACACTTTGAAGGGAACCTCCAAGGGCCGCGGGATAGCGACTAAGTTCGGTATGAGAGATATGACTTTGGTTCTGGGTAAACAACTTCTGATGACCGGCACTCATGATGTCACTGGGTAGAAAATCAAACGTAACTGCAAGTCTGCATGCATTTGTTGAAAGTTCTAGAAATGTTTTCCTTTTTGGGTGTCTTTGACGGTGCGCGGTTTAGTCGGGATGTAATTATGATAACCCGGTTCTTGATGACTTGGACTCGAGCGTAATGTCCTAATATACAACTTTGTGTGTCCCCCTTTGTCTTAAAGAGGAAGACCGATTTCCTTTTTTTTTTTTTTTTGTTGGAAACCTTAATTTGAACTTTTTCTATGGTAAATCTTTACGCATCAATCTTTTAACGTAGTGGGGTTAATTATGCACATTATAATAAAATAAAAAGGAGCGGATTAATGTCTAGGTGTGCATGCTTTGTATCAGAGACTTCATATGATATAGGGCACTAATTATTTCTTTGCATTTCTATGGAGGTCGAAAGGGAATTATAGTAAACATTTATATTAATGGTACCCTTCAAAGGAGATGCAACTTGTGTCTACAAGAATAATTAGCTTCAACCATCGCAACTGTTAGGATATTTTGGCTAGCTACCTATAATTAAAGTCACGGGTACTCCTTGTTAATTATTTGTTGCTTTGATCATTGACTGGATCTACGTACGTCAGGCCCTCACTCATGATCAAAGCTCAAAATGGATTGCATGCATCCCTAGTCGGCTAGTCTTCATTAATTATACCCACTCATGTATGGGGCAAAAGGTTTTGACCTCGTGCTAACAGATGGAGTAAAACTATCTTAATTTTATACATATAACTAGGCTGGGGGAAAGCTATAGCCATTAAAAAAAAGGGTACAATTTAAGTCTCTTACATCTAAATTTTGTTCGTGGTACTTATTGTTAGAATTATAATATAGCTAATTAAATGACTAATATCATTAATATTTTCAATCAATTTTGTCATTTCAATGGGTGTATATATATATATATTCTGGTAGCACTTTCCGCACGTGTGAGTTGGACTCCCCTTTAATCAGTAGTATGCCTAACATATGTAATATTTAATTGAAATTGAGATGAAATACGAAAGAAGGTCTCAAATCAAAACTTTGACTTTGGTACTATGTGGAATTAAAATTTATCTTAAATTTAAACTAATAAAAAATAGTATAATGTAAATTATACATATTCCCTAACACGCATACTTTCTCCAAAAATTGTTATTTGTGCGGGTGTGATCATCAACGAACTTTGAACTTCTTGCGATATGCCGGATTATCAATTAAATCAAGAATATGCTACTTTCTCCTCCTCATACATACGTACCCATTTCGTTGGATTCTCTTGCATGTCTTTCCCTCTGAGCAGTGAGTGAGCACCCATATCTTATCATTGTATACAAGGTAAATGGTTTTTTAGCAAAAAAAAGTATCCAAGGCAAATGGGTCATCGGTCAACATAATTAGTTATTAGTCGTTGCGTGGCGCTGAGCCGGTGGGGTTAAAATATAATTATATATATTTTTATTGAATTTGAACATTCTAGAATCTCGTTTTTGTTAATTGGACTTCGTCCGTTTAGCGTGGCTTTTTCTCCGCCGTGTGGACTCCAAGCGGTCAGCTGAATTTACTGTAGTGTGCCTTATCACGCTAAAATATTGCCTGCATTTGAATTTGATTGTGAACATGATTGGATCGCCCGAAGCCCCGAACCATGACTCAGTACGTCACAGCAGCACAACTCGTTCAACCTATAGTAAGTGTTACGTCCTATTAGTTTTGGAAATACTTAATTACATATATATACTGAGATATGTTCGTATTAAATTTTAAGTAATGTGAGCCCTAATCTACATGTACCATATATTGTAAAAAAAATAAAATAAAAAAAGGTGCTATGTAAATGTATTGTCGATTAATATATAAATGAAAGGCCGTGAATAATTTTATAATTTTCTGAGTGATTCTTAGACGGTTTTACATATTTCTAATGTCATATTTATCCTAAATGATATTGATTATAATTTTATCAATTTATTTTTAGTTATTCGATCAGAAGATATTGTCCGAGAGTTCTTGTAATTATTTTCAACTTTTATTCCAAACAGCCTTTGCTTATAGTACGTGTGGTATCTTCTTAATTTTGATCTCTTGTTGCTGGAAGGATCAGGGAAAAGAGGGAGAAAAAGAAAGGAAGAATTCATGAAGATGCCATTGTTATGTGTAATCTCAACGTTCGCTTGTACCTCTCTAACATATATTCATCTGTATCATGCCACGGCCGCCACGGAACGATCTGATCGGAAGACGCGTGACTTGTACACTTGGTTTACAAGATAGGGTCTATCCTAAAAATATTTACTCCAAACTTCTCGAACGCTTGAAAATTGCGACACCGGCCAGTATCAGTGTTGAAATTCTACGGTTGTGGGGTTACAAAATAAGGATCACTGTAAAGGGTGCAATTTCCTTCATGATGGAACTACGGAGTGCCCAATACGCCAGTGTGTTTTAAGTCAATATTCTAAATAGAAAAAGCCCCGACAACATTGTCAATGAAATTATTGGCCTCTGCTCATGATGAACCGCGTTCAATGCCATTAATATTTAGGGAATTTGGCAATTTAATCCTGGGATTTATACCCCTTTTGCAACTGGGTCCTTCACGCTCAAACTTCAAAAAAAAGCCCTTAAACTTTCTACCTTTGGCAGAGAGGCCATTCCGTCCATCAACCTAACGGAATCACCATGTCATCATCCAACTTAGCAAGGGCTTAAACACACCGTTTTAGGTAATATTTTTGAAACATATCATTTAGGTAAAGAGTTTGAAACACACTGTTTAAGCAAACTTATGAAACACACCATTTTAGTTCTCTAACTTAAGCCCTTGCGTATTGGAGAAGACGAAAAGAGATCCTCCATTTCCATTTCGTATGAACCCTAGAGTGTCTTTGAGGAAACGTAAAAAAAGAAAGGATTGGACACCGGATAGTAAAAGCAAGGTGAAGGAGGTTGTGCCTGTGGTTGATAATTCTGTTAGGATCTTTGATGATTTGAAAGAAGATGATGAGGAAAATCTTGAAGAGAATGCAACGAGAATGCTATCCTTACGGTTTGATCCAAGCTGTACTGGGTTTTCTTCAAGCAGCAAGGCTTCTGAATTGCGAACAGTGAATGGGTTTTCTTTCTTATTATCTTCAGGTCAAGATTTTGTGGGTTGTGGGTCTAAGTCGTTTTCTGAGTCAGAATTAGCATCGGCCGATATTGCTTTGAGAGTATTGAGACCAAGGAAGCAGCATAAAGAGAAGGGACAATCGAGGAAAATGCTCACTTCTATGAAATTTTCTCTGGGGACTTGGATGCATATTGGGTGTTGAACCGGCGCATCAAGGTCTTTTGGCCTTTGGACCAGAGTTGGTATTATGGTCTTGTGAATGACTATGACAAAGAAAGAAAACTTCATCATGTCAAATATGATGATCGCGATGAGGAGTGGATTAACCTCCAAAATGAAAGGTTCAAACTTTTGCTGCTGCCTAGTGAAGTTCCTAGTAAGGCAGGGCCACAGGCAAAACGAGCGAGGGGTGGTGGGGGTCAGCCATCCCCTATCCCCTGAAAATCTATGACGAATTTTTTTTTTTTATATGGGCCGCCCCCCTTAGAGCCAGGCCCACCCCCTAGGTGCCCAGGCTGGCCCAGCCGATATAATTTTTTTAAAAAAAATCATCAGAGGGTGAAACGGTGCCGTTTCACCATTTGTGAAACACTTCACCTTGGTCCTCCCCCTCTTTCGATTTTCCCCCTCTTTCTCACTCTCACTCTGCTCCCCCTCCCTATGCCAAGCCTCCGTCCTCTTTCCTCCTCACTCTGCCGCCACAGAATGCCAGTCTTTAGCCCTTCTCTCACTCTGCCTCTCTCCTCCTCCGGACCTCCACAAAACTGAACGCCGGCTCTCTCTTTCCTCCTCTGCCTCTGTAACACCCCTCCCTTGTTTGTTCCACATGTTTAATATAACTGTGTAATATCGTGTTTATGTAACAGATATAAGGTATAAGAGATGTGCTCATGTGAATTTTTCTTCCTTGCGCTGACATGTACAGGGGTAAATGGGCAAGCAGGAGATAGGGTTTGACAAGACAGGCCAGGAGGGCCCGGGGAAAATCCTGGAAAGATCCCGGGCCAATTGGGAGTTGAATGCCGGGGTGACTGGGCCGGGGTAACTGAGAGTTGACTCTCGGGGTAACGGGGCGTTGAAGTCCCGAGATGACTGAGTAGTTCTTGGAAAGTTTGAGACCCGAGTAGTTCTCAGAGTTTTGAGACCTGGCTCCCGGGTGTACGATGCCCTGTATTGCCCGGGACGCTTGGGATCAGGCCTAGCAAGGAGATCTACCCGGCTATATTGCCCGTGATGTCTGGAGATAACTATCATGGGAAAGTTCTTGGGGTACTTGAGAATTGAGCCCAGGGTAATAAAGCACTAAGTGCCCGGGAAAAATGCTCGTGACATCTAAGTGCTACACGCCCGGGGCATCTGAGAGCTAACTGCCTGGGGCTTATTTTTTTTAGTCGTGGGATGACTGAGCCCTGTATGCCCGGGTTTACTTTTCATGTTATCTTTTTTCACGTGCCTTAACCGTATGGTGTGCATTAAATGCACTCTTACCATATTTTATTTGGTCACTTAGATGGAGCTTTGTCATTGGCGCATATTTAATTTACTGCTTGTCAATAGATACGTGAGATATGGAGAGATTAGGTGGCTGCTTATGAATGGTACGACTTGATTTACAATGATTGTCTAGACCTCTAGCTTAGGTGTGTAGACTGGCCAGGGGAATTCACCGTTAATTAGTTATGCTTAAGAGATATTTACTTGGCCAAAAATGATAACGACATTAGGAGAGAAACTTCATTTGACTGAAAGAGAAAGGGAGGGAAAGAGTGAAACACCTGGTGACCAAAGAGACTGACGAAGGAGAAGAGGAAGAAGAGATCAAAGGAAAAAGGGAGAGACTACAAGAAAGTTGGTAGAGAGTGAGGTAGTTCGGCCTGCACTTTTCTTCCCATCAGCTTTTGTCTTTTCTTTTCCTAACTTGGTGTCTTGCTATTTTTAGGTGTTGTCTTAATCACCAAGAAAGCAGTACAACAACAACTAAGGTAAGGGTGTAGAGTTTGTCTTAACAAGGGGTATTGGGGTGTTCGGTTATGAATAAAAGGAAGAGACACATGGTAGACAAAATAAGTTCTTTCCATTTTGATCTTGTAGGATTTATTTCATGAGCTGGAAGTTGTAAAAGGTTATATATGTGTTGAAAAGATGAAAAGATGGATTTCTCCCATATGTACGTGTGACTTTTGTCATGAGATGGGAAAAGAAAAACAACCCATTATGTTATTGTGTTGGAATCAAACCAAACAAATACATGCGAATGGCTTATAAGAAAAAGGGTTCGGGAAGATTTCGTTTATATATGCCCGGGAAGCTTTTTCTTTTGGAAATAGTCAAGGGCCCTAAAATCCTTGAGATTCTTCTTGAATAGCCGGTCCTTAGTGGGTTTAGAAATGAAATAAATAAAATAACCCAGCCATATAAGTTGTTGGACTTGCCTATTACAGCATGTGGTGTTTATATCGTTTCAGCCATGATGACTTAGATGTTAGATTGACGAATTATAGCACATGAACATCACATGAAATGGAAAAATTAGGTCTTTTTAATGAAGAATAGACCCGGCCACTTGAGGATTAAGAAGGTTAATGTGAAATTATTGTGCTTCATTTTTATGTGCCATATGAAATCCATTGATCAAGTAATTTGCTTTATTTTTATGTCTTATGAAATCCATTGATCGTCTTTGATTACTTGATTATCAATGAAGCATATGATACATGTTGCATCATCATGTCATGGGTGTGGGAATCTAATAATAGAATGACAGAAATGAAACTCATACCCAGAGGTGGTCCTATGACAGGGTGACGGTACCGATCACAACAGTGGGATAATGCAAGCCACCACTGAAAGGATAGTGGTTGGTATCCCTGGCATGAAACAATATACGCTTGACAGGGTCCTGGTGCCGGGGCACGGGACAGTCCCAGAGGAGAGGAGGGACGCACAACCCAGACTCTGGGGGTTAAACAGAGAGACAGAAAGGACACCTCTACAGAAAAGAAAAGAAAAGAAAAGAAAAGAAAGAAAGGAAAGAAAGAAAGTGAAATGACCGGGAAACAGATGCATCATTCTGCATTGCATCGATCATACATTGTTATCCTGTTTATTTTTATAAATGTTTAATTCTTATTGTTGACATGCTACTATAATTCTTCATGACATGTCCCTTTTTCCCCCTTACTGAGTCAGTAGGACTCACCCCTTTATTTGTTTAATTTTTTGTATGTACCGCTATGGCTGTGGGCCCCGGACGTAACAGATGTTGACCTTTATGAGCGAGGAGATTTTGGATGTTGACCCATACATACTAGTGATGACAATCTGGACGTTTGTCACTGATTCATTCGAGGTTTACGTGGGGTACGAGCCCCAATGGTACCTCAAGGAGCCTTGACAATCCCAGTTCCCTTAGTTGAGGATTTTGAGCTAGTTGATATTGACCTGGCTCTTTTGTTGACGTCCCTCCTCACCGGCGCCGCCGGTAGAGGGCATCAGGGAAAATGAAATTATTGACCTAACCTCTGACACTGAGTTGAGGATCGACTAGAGATCAGTTGTAGTTGCTGTTTGGGTTGATTAGTGTACATTATTTTCCAGTCGGTTGTTGTAGGATGGAAAGCTGTAGACAGCTTCCACTTTTGTACTTACTTTCTCTTTACTGTTGTATCCTCGTGAAGGATTTTGTAAAATGCACTAGTGGAAACATTTGTATTTATATTTTTGATTTCCTCTTATTCTGTTTCTTCCTTAAGCCACAAGCTACCTTTAACTTTCATCTCTTTACCCTCTTGTTTTTAAAATATTTTTATAAGTCCACCTACTTAATTTATTAAGTTATTTTATTCTCCTTATTCAATACAGTGTAACTTATTTGTTAAATCCCTGAAACTATTATTTTCCTTCCTTAATATACTTATACCTTTCAATAAAACGTTTCCGCTAAGCTTTTCGAAGCCATATCTAGTAAGTCGTTAATACCTCCGAGTGTGTGAAACTATTATTTTCCTTCCTTAATATACTTATCTCTTTCAATAAAACGTTTCCGCTAAGCTATTTCAAAGCCAGTTATCAGGCCTTTATAGGATTAATCGTGCCGTAATCCCCGCTTGTGTGTATTCCATTACTATAGGAGAGCCTAAGGGTAAGTACTGGCACGGGGCATGACAGCCTCTCGACCCTCTCTCCTCCTCCACAACCATAGCTCACTCTCTCTCTCTCTCTCTCAACTTAACTCTCTCTAGTTTATTTTTCAATTAGTGATGAAATTTATTTTAATTTTTGCTTAATAATGTGATGAAATTTGATTACGAATTTAGGATTATTGAATTTATTATTGGGATCTGGAAAGGCAACGCATTATACAGTGCCTAGAAGTTGCAATTGAAAGAAGAGGGTGAAGGGTCTCAGCTCAGGTACTGTCCTGTTTTGTCAATTAGGTGACCTACACGGCCATTGAATTTGTTGTTGCTGCAATTGAATTTATTGTTGCTGAATCTATAGAATATGTTTGTGAATCTATAGAATTTATTGTTGTCAATTTATTGTTGCTACAATATATAGAATCTGTTTGTGAATCTATAGAAATTTGATGCAATTGAATCTATAGAATTCGAGTCTTGGTAGGATTGACCGCGACCCGATGCAGCACACTTTTGTATCTACCATTGCTAAATATCTGCAAACAGACGCAAATTCAAAGGAGAAATGATTAGCTATCATGCACATGTTACGTGCATGGCTTACCATATATCTTGTTTCCTCGTTTGTAAGCTGAAATATGACTCTTGTTTGTCAATAATAGTTCATGTGTTGTGTAAGCACCATTCAATTAGTGGCCTGATAGATTTATAAGGATAATTTTCCCCTCAATCTTAATATGTACAGGATTATTTAGTTGGTGCAATTATCTGAACTCAACTTGATGTTGCCTTTTTTTTGGAGTTTGCCCCCCTTCATAAAAGTCCTTTGGTTTGCAATCTTTATCAAAACAAGTCATTTCGTTAAATTTCTATATATAAAGTTAACTATTTACACATCAGTTTCAATCATAAGTTGACATGTGTCACTTAAAACTAAAATAATATGACTTATAATTTTTTATTTTTTCTAAAATAAAAACAAATGAAATTATTTAAATTATTAAAAAAATTAGAAAAACTTAAAAAAATTATAAATCACATTATTTTAGTTTTGAGTGACGTGTGTCAATTTATGATGGGAAATGACCTACGAATAGTTAACTTTAAGAATGAAATTTTAAGATAAAAATTTCATTGACAAAAATTATAAACTCAGGACCTCTATCATGATCAATTTGAAAACCGAAGGATCATTTGTTAAAAAAGTCGAAATAAGTACTTAAATGTTAAAAAAAAAAAAAAAAAAGATTTCAGGTCGGAATAAAACTCTAGCGACCACAAACAGTCATTCGTCTGAAAAACCTACTACAGATTCTTTCGTTTGAAATTCTCCAATCTTTTATTGTTCATACGATCAAGAAGATCAGTTTGACATTCTCCATCTTTTTCTTTTTGTTTTTCTTGGAAAAGCATTAGGCACGAGGTTAGAAAAACAAGGCTTAATTTCAAAGCTCATGAACTAACAGGGAAATATCCTACCTAAAAAAGAAAACAAAAACAAAAAAATGGAAGAATCAGAACGTTGCACCTGTCCTTTGTAGCAAAAGGCATCCTTGCTCTACAAAGAAGAAAATAGAAATTAAAAGAACAAATAAAAGAAGAAAAGAGGAGTTGGATGTCCCGTGTGCGTGGGCCATGTTGGGCCCTAATGAAACTTAACGGCGAGAGGGCCCGTGTGGATAAACAGGATGCAGGAGACCGGCCGGCCTGACTTTGGTGAAATTGTAGATTTGCGTGAGTATGACATTTCATGTCGGTTATTGATGATTAAGAAAAGTTTACAAAACTCAATAATCATGATAGATGGATTCCTGAGAATCACAGAGGAGTAAAAGATAGGATCTCCCCTAACAAACTTACAAGATCGTTATTGAATCATGGCTCTATTAAGAGAGAAAAAAGAAAAGATAGTCTTCGAAGTTAATATAATCTTAGATATGTTATTTACACGATCCGTGCAAAATGCATGATCAGAAGCCATCAATGGGTATTTGACGACAACTCAGCGCTTCAGCGGTTGCAAAGTACTGACAAGAGGCTAGCGACGCCAGCAGTGCCTTCTCGAGCTCCTTGGAGACACTCCTTTGAACCAACGAGACAACGTACTCCATGAAGGCTGCATCGCATGCAAAAGTAATTGGTCCATCCCTTGGTAGCCCAAACTCTTCCTCAGACATTCTGAATAGCTCTTGAAAGATTTTGCTACTCAAATAAGCTAAGGGCACCACGAACCGCTTCTTATCTGCAGTGTACACAACAAAGTGGCCCTTATCGGCCACCCTACGGCTGATTAGAACTGGGAATGAGATCGTTCTCCTCCCAATGCCAGCCATTTTCTTCCACTTCCTTGCCATGGCAATCAGTTTTTTTAAGCTAACCATTTTGGTTTCTAGCTTTTTCTCAAGGATAATGGAAAGACAGGCCAGACACAAGAACGTAGGACTGGGTATGCGGTCACCTAAGAGGTTGTGGCATATTCATGAGGAGAATGCCCTGAGAACTTATAGTCGAGTTTAGACGAGCGTGAACTCAAGAGTTTCAATCAAAACCATGTGCTCATTGGATAGAGGAGATGGTTTTAGACGTGGGCTTGTTTTGGATTTTATAGAGCGTTCATGATCAATAACTCTCTTGTGGGGGCCAAGCGAACATGACATATATGATATATTTGAATTTTGGCCTAACCACAAGTACTACTTCTGCCACTAAAGCAAATTAAATAGGTTATCATGGCAAGTTGTAACACCCAATCCGAAATATGTGTTGAATAAGTATTTTGAGTTTAAAAGAAAAGATAAAAAGTCTAATTATTTTTTATTTGAAAAGCTAAAGGATATAGGCTAAATGGTATTTTTGAATTTAAGGTTTGGATTATTTGAGGTAAGTGGTTCTTCCATGGAATTTTTTTATGAAATTCTTGTGTTGTGAAAAATAAGTGCACAAACGGTTAAATTCTTTTACAAATCGAAACTGATTGGGAAATGTGTTATCGTGTAAAATTAAATTATTTGATTTTGGAAATATAGGACATACACTTCTTTTTATATATGGTTTTGATGTGGTATATATATATGAGAAATTGTACAGATTTTGGTAAAATGAGATTGTTGAAATTTCATGAACTCATGATTTAAAAAAGCCTTATTTTATATTAAAATCTTTTACCAACGTTCTTAGCTATTGATAAGGTCAATAAGGTTGTACATAAAGTCAATAAACTAATGGGTTTCAATCTAGAATCTCATCAATAGATCCAAAGAGTAGGAAATGCATGTGAAGTAGCAGTAAAGTGGAATCAATTATTTTCCAAGTATAGCTAGTTCATGAGTTCCAAAAAGATCGCGTTATTTTGTTTTTTAGGGTTTTGGAAATTTCTCCCGCTTGCCACAAGGCTAACATGGAGTACAATCATCCGTGATGTGCATCTCTGTCGCATATTGGATATAATATTATCAGTGACCCATCCAAAAGGGAAGAATTGTTATAAAATAATTAAAGAAATGGTGAGGATATATATATACACACACACATAACACACCGTGAAAGTAACTTTCAGCTACGTACGTACGCACTGGAGTGGAATGCCAGTACTGCAAATAGGAAGAGTAAAGCCAAGTATTCAAGCGGCCATCGTCTGGACTTTTTGCATGAGGCCGTGAATTACGAACAGTTGATCTTCTGGAGCCTGACAGACAGTTTGATATGTTGGCCCTACTAATAAGAACCAATCATGCATGCATGCTATATATGGTACATATCTCAGGTGGCTGCCCTCTAGTTTGCAGATGATGCCGATCGACAAACACAGCAACGAACACTATCGAAGAAGTTAAAAACAACAGCTAACCTGAAGCTAGTCAGCTTTGTTGGCAATGCATTAGTCTCTTGGAAATCCAAGAAACAAAATAAGGTTTCTCGATCCTCAGCAGAAGCTGAATATCGAGCAATGGCAGCCACAACTTGTGAGTTGATCTGGTTCAAGAGTTTATTGAAAGATCTTGGAGTTTTAATAGATAAACCAGCACAATTGTTTTGTGATAATCAGGCGGCAGTCCATATTGCGTCGAATCCGGTGTACCATGAAAGAACAAAATATATAGAGATAGATTGTCACTTGATTAGAGAAAAGATGCAAGAGGGTTTACTTAAACCATTTCACATTTCATCTACACTTCAAGTTGCAGACATCTTCACGAAATCTCTGGGCACCAAACAGTTCCATACACTCTTGTCCAAGATGGGAGTTCATTCTATCCACTCCCATCTTGAGGGGGAGTATCGAAGAAGTTAAACAGCTGACCAACAGCTGACCTGGAGCTGATTTGGAAAAGATGTAAGACTTGGTCTCCTTAAAGAGAAAAGGGCAAGGCAAATTCTGTTGTGAGACAGAGTAGTGCTCGTACCCTATTTTGGCTCTATTCCACCAATCCCCTGCTGCAAATGTCAGGAGCTTCTACCTCTCCACAACCATGTTTTCGTTGTTTTGTTTTTCTCATTTTATGTAGATACATATAGGGTCCCTTGTAAAGATAACAGAAAAGTTTTGAGGAATACAAAAAGATACAGAGTGATTTGCTCGTCTCCAACCTCTCTGCCTCCTCTCCTTCTTCCTCTTATCCCAAAATCTCCAACAAACAAAACTTGATTCATAGAAAGATGATATTCGATTTTTGACACTCTCGTTTCACTGCAAGCGGCCCAATCTACATCACAGAATACAGTTAATTGTATTGCATTGGAGGCTGAAAATAACAACCCTTGTGCAGGAGAACCTTTGAGGTATCTGACCACTCTAAGTGCTGCCCTTAAATGTAGGTCCCTTGGCTTGCTAAGGAACTGACTTAGCACTTGAACAGCATAGGATAAACCAAGTCTTGTAACAGTCAAATAGAGCAGTCTTCCAATTAATCGTCGATATGGAGTAGGATTTTGAAGTTCTTCTCCTTCTTCAGAATTCAACTTCACATTTTGCTCCATTGGAAAGATCACTTGTTTGGCTCCTAATAACCCGCAATCCCTTAAAATCTCAAGGGCATATTTCCTTTGACATATGGATATCCCTTCGATGAGCGAGCCACTTCTATACCTAGGAAATATTTTAACTCTCCCAAATCTTTCAATTTGAACTGGCCTTTCAAATATTGCTTCAGTTTATCAATTTCAGCAGCATTATTTCCAGCAATGACAAGATCATCCACATATACCAAGTTGATTGTAATTGCATTCTTTGTGTGCTTAGTAAACAATGAGTAATCAGCTTTGGATTGGGCAAATCCATGCTTTGTGAGGATCGTTGTGAGCTTGTGATTCCATTGTCTGGAAGCCTGCTTGAGTCCATACAAAGACTTCTTCAATTTGCATACACGTGACTCCCCCTTAGCTGCAAATCCTGGTGGCAAAGCCATGTACACCTCTTCCTTAAGCTCTCTATAAAGGAAAGCGTTGTTGACATCCATTTGATGGAGGGACCAGTGGTTTGCTACAGCCAAAGCCAACAAGCACCTCACTGTAGACATTTTAGCCACTGGAGAGAATGTTTCAAAATAGTCCAAACCTTATCGTTGTGTGTATCCCTTTGCTACTAGCCTCACTTTAAATCTTTCCACGTTGCCCGCAGCATTGTATTTTACCTTAAAAATCCATTTGCAGCCTACAGCTTTCTTTCCAGGGGGTAGCTCAATTAGTTCCCAAGTGATTGCTCTCAAGTGCTTCTATTTCAGCATGCATGGCCTCCCTCCAGTGAGGGATTTTGACAGCTTGTTCAAAGGTTTCTGGTTCAGCTTCCATGGTGATGGACATGACAAATCTGAAATGGTCTTGTGATAGCCTTTTATAATCAAGGTAAGAAGAAATGGGATAGTTGTTACCTTTGTTATCAGGTTGCTCAAATGGAAAATCTGATTGGTTAGCCAAAGAAGTAACAAGTTTGCAGTGATAGTCTTGAAGGTAATCAGGCTGTCTCCGAGTTCTAGTGGATCTTCTTGGCTCAAATATTGGTTGTGGTGTTTCTTTAGCAAAAGGAGTAGATTCTGTGTTTGTGAACTCAGGTCCAAGTTCATTTTCATAAGATATTTGCGTCCTAGACTCATTTTGATTCATTTTGTCCCTTGGCAAGTTTGAAAAAGGATAATTTAGGATCGGGTTTGGGATCACTGGTGTATTACCATGCATGTGTATTGAAGGAGTAGGAAGTATGGGTGGAGTGGAATTTTGTTGCTTGAAAGGAAATATTTCCTCATGGAAAACAACATCCCTTGAGTTGAAAATTATTCCATGTTGAAGATCATAAAGTTTGTACCACTTGATCCCATAGGGATATCCAATGAAAATGCACTTCCTAGCTCTAACATCAAACTTTGATTTCTGATTGTGTGTGTCTGTAGCAAAACAAAGACATCCAAAAGTTCAAAGGTGACTATATTTGGGAGCCTTGGAAAAGAGGATCTCATATGGTGTTTTGTTTTCTAAGTTTGGAGTTGGGATACGGTTGATGAGATAAGTTGCTGCAAGAATGCAATCCCCCCAAAAGAAAATTGGCAAATTAGCTTCAAATCTCAATGCTCGGGCTACATTTAAAAGGTGTAAGTGCTTTCTTTCCACCACTGAGTTTTGTTGGGGTGTGTGGATTCAACTTTGTTGGTGAATGGTACATTTTGAGAGAAAAAATCTCTCATTTGGAATTCTGCACCTTGGTCAGTCCTAACCATCTTAATTTTCTTGTTAAATTGTGTTTCAACAAGATTGAAAAAGGACTCGATTATGTTTCTAGTTTGCCCTTTGTTTTGCATTAAGAACACCCAAGTATTTCGACTATGATCATCCACAATTGTGAGAGAATATCTAGAGCCATTCAGAGTTGAGATAGAAAAGGGACCCCAAATATCCATATGTATTAAATCAAAACAATCTCTTACATTGTGTTTTTCTGTAGGAAAAGGCAAGCGCACTTGCTTTGCAAAATGACAAACTTCACAATGGTTCTTGTTTGAGTGAGGTGGTATACTGGAATCTAGGCTATGGAGAAGGTTTAATCTAGAGGCTGAGGGGTGTCCTAGTCTACGATGCCACAAAACAGAGTGTTCGACTGAAACTGAATGAGCTTCATGATGATCCACCTTTGACTCTTTGACAGATTGATTTTGCAGTAGATGGTACAACCCTTTTACTTCTTTAGCCATCCCAATCGTTTTCCATCTGACCAAGTCCTGTATAAAACAATGTCCAGCTATGAGAATAAGGCAACAACTTAGGTCTCTAGTCATTTTATTGGCAGAAATTAGATTGAATGAGAAGGTAGGCACACATAGTACATTGGTGAGGGTAATGTGAGGACTTAGATGCACGGTTCCTATGTGTGTTACTGATGCCACTTTCCCATTTGGCAATCGGACAAAGGTGTTTTGCATAGGTATGCTACACTCTAATAAATCAAGGGAACACACTATATGGTCAGTGGCTCCTGAATCTAATATCCAGGTTATAATAGGACCCATAATGGCAGCATTCACAACAACATTTTCATAGAATACAAAATGTGTTGTAGGTAAGGTCTTGCTTGCCAACAAACAGGTGGGGTTTGGAGGTGTACCTAACATCTGTGAAAGAGTTTGATTCTGAAAATCTGTGGTATTTGATATCACCTGATTTGCTGTGGGTGGAGTTGATTGCTGTGATTGAAAGAGAGCTAGCAACTGACTGATTTGCTCTTGAGAGATGGAAAGACTAGGACGATGTGAGCTTTCCCCTGTAGAAACCTGATTTGCTGTTCTTGTTTCTCTAAAATTGCTTTGTTTGTTTCAGTGTAATTTGTGCCCTGGTGGATAACCATGCACTTCCCAACAGTTGTCCATAGTATGGTTTGTTCTTCCACATTTGGCACATGGTGCTCGATCCCTCTGGCCTTAAGGCTTGAAGTTGTTTCTTTGCATTCCCCGTTGTTGGGGCATTTGATTCTAATATCGATCTGCCTTAGTGAACATCGCAGCTGACTCAATCCCTCCTTGAACAATGTTGGTTAGTTCATTGTTTTGCTTCCTCTTGCAAGACTAGATTGAAAACATCATCTAATCCAGGTAAAGGATCTTTAAGCAATATCTGGTTTCTCAGTTGAGTGTGAGACTCATCTAGGCCCATAAGAAATTGTATGATGCATCTGCGTTCATATCTTCTTTTAAAAACAACAATAGCTCCACAATCTTTTGCATTGCAAATATAAGGTTCTTCGTACCTTTGTATTTCTTCCCATATCATTTTCAACTTTAAAAAGTACATACTGATTGGAGAACGCTCTTGTTTCGTAGAGATGAGCTGCTGTAGATTCTGTTGTTGCTGGCCTTAGCAAATAGCTTCTTGAGCTCGTTCCAGACTTGTGAAGCCGAGTCTGAGTACATAACATAGGCTGCGATTTCTAGAGATAGGCTATTAGTAATCCAAGATAGGATCATGTGGTTGCATCTTTGCCATTGATAATAGGTAGGGTCAGTGAGGGCAGGCTTGCCTATGGTTCCATCAATAAACCCGAGCTTGTTCTTAGCCGAAAGAGCAACAAACATAGCTCGGCTCCAAGCATGGTAGTTTTGTGAGTTTAGAGGTTATAAGACCAGGATAAGACCTGGGTTCTCTCCATGGTGCAAGAAAAGAGGATTGGAGCTCTCATCCATGTTTTTCTGTGAATCGTTTTCTGAAGAAGAATCTGAAGTTGTAGACATGCTTGTGCGTGGTAGGTGTTTGACAAAAGTCTCAATAGAGGCTTAGACAGATTGTTGATATGCGGAAGCAATACTCAGGATTCAAAGTCGAGAGGATTCAGCCTTCTCGCTCTGATACCATGTCAAAAATCGAATATCATCTTTTTATGAATCAAGTTTTGTTTGTTGGAGATTTTGGGATAAGAGGAAGAAGGAGAGGTAGAGAGGCAGAGAGGTTGGAGACGAGCAAACCGCTCTGTATCTTTTTGTATTCCTCAAAACTTTTCTGTTATCTTTACAAGGGACCCTATATGTATCTACATAAAAGGAGAAAAACAGAACAACGAAAACATGGTCGTGGAGAGGTAGAAGCTCTTGACATTTGCAGCAGGGGAGTGGTGGAATGGAGCCAAAATAGGGTACGAGCACTAATCTGTCTCACAACAGAATTTGCCTTGCCCTTTTCTCTTTAAGGAGACCAAGTCTTACATCTTTTCCAAATCAGCTCCAGGTCAGCTATTGTTTTTAACTTCTTCGATAAACACAGGAAACTATTTGCGTTTCCATGAACTTCGTTCGTCCATCAAGTAGTACAATATTATAGCTCCAGAAACCCAATACCGATACCAACTTATCAAGAGCTTGCGTGCTTTCCAGCAGATTGGTTCCTCTTGGCTCATAGTGTAAGGAATTTAATTTGTTTTTCCAAGCTGTTGCCCCCAATATCTCATGGTGTGTACTTGACACTAGGAGCCCCGAAAATGGTGTAAACCGGATGATAAATATAATCGAATCATCCTGCTCTGGGCCCCAATTATCAAACGAATAATCTTTGATGTGCCTAAAGCCCAAAAAAAGACCCAAGACACAACCAGACGTGGTTGGAAAATGGGTGGCCTACAGCATATTTGGAGCACGTCATGAATCCGAATAGTTTTTTTTATTTCCCACCTATTGTTGTGTCTCACATGCCTCTCAACCCCCTTCTTCAAGCTCATGCTGCTAGCATGAGATTTAATTAACAGTTGAGGGGGGATAATTCACTCACATCCCTTAACTTTCTTCAACTTCATTCTTGCCAGGTTCTACAAGCCTCCAGCTACAGATTAGCTCCAGATCAAACTAGAGCATTGGCTCGTGCATTAATTTAAAGCACATGCTGCTTTTCTTGCGTGACTTTTGGCAAAAGGTTCCTGAACTCACTGCATCACAAGGGACCGAATTGCCTCCACAGAACCAATCTTCTGTACTCTTATCAGCTAAAGCTTTTAGTTCCCACTCAACTGCCTATAAAAATCACAACCAACTCTCTCAATCGGTAACTATCAACTACTACAACTTGTACATTAGAGCTTGAAAATCTTCAAAAAAAAAAAGAAAAAAAAAATCGAGGACTTAAAGCATGAAGAGAAGTTCTAAGAAGTTAAGTGAGATGCTAGAGAAATGGAGGAAGAGGAAGAAGGTTTACTTTGCAGTCTACACAAAGGAAGGCAAAAAGGTTCGTTGTGCATCTGTGCTACCTCAACCATCCCATTTTCCAGGTGCTACTGGAGACGGCCGAGGAGGAGTTTGGGTCAAATATTCCTGGGCCGCTACGAGTTCCGTCCGAGGATGAATTGTTGGACTAAATTCCCTCCATTTTAGGGAACAACAATCCTGCAATCCTGAGGAACCAGAGAACGCTCTCCTAGCTCGGCGTTCTCCATGACCAGTACTAGAACGCTTTGGTGAGTGATTTTGAATGCTTTGGGAAAAGTAGTGACCTTTCCAGGCCAAATTGTTGTACATTAATAAGAATTTAGCTCATTTGTCATCACTACTAGCAAGTGTGATTCCCTTCCTCTGGTTTACATCTTTCTAGCTTTCCATTTTGTTGTTGCTATTCATTATTTTTCTCCTTCTGTGTGAAGCAAAAACAGAGCAGAAGAGTTGTCTGATCACCAAGCACATACAATATACACCAACTGATGGGGAATTTAGAGAATGGCCAGCTCAAGTAGATATGGGTTTTCTGTTTAACGAAGTTGACTTAGGACACAAGAGGAAAAGCATAAACCTCAATGTCAAACCAACATAAGGAGCACATAATGTTTCATAACAGCATAAAATGGCTACACACATGGGGATTTACATAAAGGGAGAGATGCCACCGTACTTTCCCGGTGAGTGACCAACCATTTCAAAGTTTTGAGGTTGCAAGTTGTATTAGATCCTTCCTAAGAATCTTGCCAGAGGGATTCTTGGGTATAGAAGCTATAAATGCCACTCTCCTGATTCTCTTGTATGGAGCCACCTGTGAATACCACAGCGCGCAGGTCAATACAGTGCTAACTAACAAAGAATTTGTGATTAGAGCTTCAATAACACAAGTCATATGTTCTCATCAATGCTTAAGCTCACCTGTCCTGCCACGAACTCCATGATTGAAGCCTCCGATAAATTACTTCCAGCTTTTCTTACCACGTATGCCATCGGACACTGTCCAGCCTCCTTATCGGGATACCTAAAACACAAGGAATCAACCTGAGGTACACTCTCGTTTTCTATTTTTCTTATTTCCTAAAATTTCTCTCAGGAGAAGCCATTTTCCATAAATTTCCATCTGCAGAATGGTTGCTTCTGCGTCCAGTTGTAACTCGTTGGTTTTGTTGGCTTTATCACGGTGCATCAAGCACAATGAAGACAAAGTTGTATCAAAGGAAATACAGAGAGGGAGATGAAGATGAAGATTACTTACGGTATAACAGCAGCGTCAGAAATGTCTGGATGAGTGAGTAACAAGGCCTCTAGTTCCGCTGGGGGGACCTAAATAATTAGAGACATCAAGACAGAAATCAGCATATTTTCTTGGACAATTTTCAAGATAATCTATGTCGAGAACCAATTGTTGGTTCAGTTCCAGCATTATCATTCGTTACTCTTGAGAAACGAATCCTTAAGCATAGGAGTTCCAGAAAGGAGGAAAAATTTAGAAAACCTAGCTAACGATCAATGTCTCACCTGATACCCCTTATATTTGATAAGCTCCTTCAGCCTATCGACCACAAAAATGAACCCATCATCATCGATGTAGCAGATATCTCCAGTTTTCAACCACCCATCAGAATCAAGAGTTGTTGCTGTCGCTTCTTCATTATGGAAATAACCTGCAACAACCACATTCCTAGAGTCAGCAAAACGGAACGTCAACAGCGAAGATGAATTTCCAAGCCATGTAGATTCGAAGGAACAACAAACACTCGCAACAAATCAGATTAGCTGCGGCCTGTGCTATTGACAAACTTGGTTCTGAAGTGTTGAGACCAGCATTTTAGGGTCAGGGACTCTGTAACTCAAATGCCCATGAAACTGGATAGTGTTAAAGATAATTACAAGACTCGACAGTTTACTGATCGATAGGAGACTTGCAGACACAACTTCCCATTGTCCACAATGCCCTATCAGATTACACAGAACACCAGCCTAACAACCTTAAATCTTAAGAAGACTTGAAGATGGCTAACACTAATTTGTTGACAAATAGTACTCTGAATCCGCTAGACGAGACCTGTGAACTTGAGGAGTCGCATCAAATTTTCCTACAAACATGTGGCAAATATGCCCAAAACCTACACAGTCAGAGTGCTACCGATTGTAGAGCTCAAATTACCAACATAATCATGTGGCAAACTAATAGGAACAGTCATTTGCGCAAAATTGAAAACACTTTCTGTCGTAAAAGAAACCGTTTGGAACATGAAAATTGAAAGATAAAAAGAAATAAAAGAAGGAAAGAAATAGTCTCTATATATTGCACTATAAACATACATGTGAGTTTTCCACTAATAAATGCATTCACATAATGTGGAAGTTTTCATGTGGGACACTTTTCATAATGTCCAATTTTAAAATATTAGATATTATATTACTTACTTTTGAAAAAATTTAATAAAAATATTTTGTAACACTTTATTGCACTCAATGGTAGACAGATGAGACAATTGTCTAAGACCCCTAATTAAGAATGCCTCATATTATAGCCTAGAAAATAGAAAACACTTTTATAAAATTAAAGTTGAAAACAAAAGCCTAATATTTTAGCCTATAAAATAGGAATATTCTAAAAATTAGTTTACAAAATTGAAATTAAAAAAAAAAATTCCAAGATAGAAACTAGCACTAGCAATAATAACAATGTAATTAACACTATTAGCTTTCATGTCTCTTTTTTAAAATAATAGGACCACTTCCTACAAATTATTTTCCTAAAACCTAGCACTACAACTATTTGCTAATTAACTCAAGTTCTCAAAAAATTAAATTCTCATAATGTTTCCTAAATAATATGACCACTTCCTACAAATTCTTCTCCTAAAACCTAGCACTACAACTCAAGTTATCAAAAAATTAAATTCTCATAATATTTCCTAAATAATAGACCACTTCCCACAAATTCTTTTCCTAAAACCTAACACCACAACCATAAAATACTAATTAACTCAGTTTCTCAAACAATTAAATTCTCATAACATTTCTTACATAATAGGACCACTTCCTACAAATTCTTTTTCTAAAACCTAACACTACAACTATTTACTTTACAAAACAACCACACAACTCATTTGTTTGCTAACCCATTGTACGGTGGCACACCAATAGACTAATTAGTGGAGTGTTTTTTTTGCTAAACAACAAAACAATCACACAAATCATTTTTTTTTTCTTCTTCTAACAAAGCAACTTCTCAAAGTATTTTCTGTGTATAGATTAAAGGTTTAACAATATTATCTATGAAAATGATTTATTGGTTAAACTTAAATAAAAAAGTTTAATTAATAATTTTGTATATAAATTAAGGTAATAAGTAAATTTATGGTTTAATTTTGAATTTATTAATTTTTTTAACTTAAAAACATTATTTTTATAACTTGCCTGAGGTGCCAAAAAATATTGCGTGGGAAGATAACTTGCAATACGAGGAACGTGACATTCTATCCAAACATTCTTAAAATAACAGAGTAAATAGAATAAACTTGCTTGACAGAAATGTCCAATTAAAATAATCAATAGACGACTCAAAAGCTGTTAATAAAACTATTTTTTTATTCCTAAGAAACCAAGGCTGTGAATATCAGTGCTGAAATGGGCCATATGCTAGCGTCAGCAAGAAAATACTCAAGCCACCAGTAGGTGAGAAAAAAACAAAACAAATGACCAATAGCCAACGGGCAAAGACTGAAGAAGGATGTCCTACTTCAACTGTACCTCTCATGATGGAGTGACCTCTAAGCCAAAGCTCCCCGGTCCGGTTCGCCGGCAGAGCCTCACGGGTCTCCGGGTCCACAATCTTCGCCTCCATGCCTGGTGATAACAGTCCCGCCGTACCGTACCGCCTACTCTCCTCCAATGAATCCGTGGACGCACCCACCCCCGTCGATTCCGTCAACCCGTACCCCTGAAGAACTGTCACTGCCGGATACCTCTCCACGAATCCCTCGATCACCTCCTTGCCTAGCGGGGCACCGCCCGAAAGAACACATTGCAGCGAGCTCAGATCGTAATTGGACCGTATCTGCTCCGCGTTGTTCACGAGCGCCACCAGTATCGGCGGCACGAGTGGGAGGTACGTGACCCGGTACTTCGCGATCGCTGAGAGCATGTCGTGCATCTCGTACTTTGAGAGTATCACTACCGTGGTTCCAGATGCGAGGAGGGATAACGCGAACACTGCAAGTCCGTAGATGTGAAACATAGGAACGGTGCAGATGAACTTATGGTCTCCGTCGTCTAATTTGAACCGACTGAGCACAATTTGAATCATTGCTATTAGGCTCTTGTGCGAACCCAGCACCCCTTTACTAGCGCCGGTGGTACCCGACGAATAAAGCAGTGTCGCCGTATCGTCCTGGTTGATTCGGTCCCTGACTCGGGTCCCATTTGGCTGCTTCTTCATCATTTCCTCCAGCGTGCCGACGATTCTGGCATTTTGAACCACGGGGATGGACTGTTCGTCGAGTAGTACGATTCGTAGATTTGACCCTCCGAGTTTGGGGACGAGTTGGAGAGTCGTGAAAGCGAGCACAGTTTTCGAATCAGCTATCTGCTTGGCGATCTCTCGGTTGGTGTTGAGTGGATTAGTGGTGGTGATTACAGCACCGAGTGACAAGACGGCTAGGCACACCACCGGGAAGAAGATGGAGTTAGGGGAGAGGAGGAGGATGACGTGGCCTTTCTTAACGCCCATGTCGGAGAGACACGTTGCCACAGAATCGACGGCCCGCCAGAGATCGGCGAAGGTGAGGTGACGGCCTGTGGAGGCGTCGACGAAGGCGACCCTCCCATGGTGGGCCCGGGACGAGATGAATGTGGTCACGTCCAGGGAATCGTTAGGTGGGTGTGCGACGGGCCTACGTTTGCTGTAGAAGACGGAGTTGGATTTGCAGAAACCGCTGCTCGGATCAATAACCAGAGTGCTCTCCTCCGCCATTTGCATACGACGGCGCTCTTTCTCTGATCTACTGCCTCGTATTGTTTCCTATTTTTCAGCTCGAGTTAGACAGTGTCAAACAAATAGCATAAAACTTCCTGTTCTTCATAGGCCGACACTTTTGACTACCTGGTACTTGTTGGGACTTGGGAAGATCGGAGTCGGCCCCGTAACGCTGTCCATTGACATGTTTCTTCCACATGGTCGGAGGCGTTTCCAAAGGACTACTCTGGCCGTTGGATTTGGTCTCGTGGTGTGTTGTACGTACCATCTCGGTTGAGGTGTCTTCTTCTTCTGGGGATTACCGTTGGATTGGTTGGTTTTAACTGGAATGATTTCTAAGCCGTGAATGAGTAATTTTTGTCGAACTTATTTTTTATCGTAAAGGGTTCCACGTGTAAATCGCACTACTTTATTTTGTTGTCTTTTTCTCCCACTTGAAAGGAAAGTCGATCTTTATATATTCTTCAAGATCAACCACTCAACGTTGCCAGCTGTCACCAATAATGGCCATAAAAAATACTCGGCACGTTTTAAATCTCCGTTGATTAAAATTTCACTAATAATTCTTAAAATTATTAGTTGTCTAGAAAACCAATTTTGATGCGTCCCCTTAAGGATAACGTATGTTAGGTACCAGAATTTGTAGGCCAGATTTCTATCAAAATTTTGGGTTGGACTTGGGCAATTTGAGGTAGTTTAATTCACTTTTGCATACAGGACTTAAGAGAGAAGGTTTTACAGCCCATATATTCACTGGGCTACCAAATGAGACTAATGAAATGGGCCTTGATTGGGCTTTGTTCTGACTTCCTTTCGGATGCGCATTTAGCATCTGAAGGGTGATTGTGGGCCGAAGGTAGCTCTTGCTGAAGCCTCAACTCTGAAGCTTTGGTCGGTACTGTCGTCTGTCTCGTCCACTCTTTTTTTGTTTTTTGGTTTGGGGGGTGGGGTTCCTATCAATTATTCTTTTTTAAGTTGAATTTTGATCTCTTTTCTGGGTGAGGTTTCGAACATTTTCTACTTAGGGCTTGCTGAGAGAGAGAGAGGGACAGGGATCGAGAGAGAGATTGATAGATGGGGGGTGGCCACGGAGAGAGCACGACGTACAAGGGCTTCACGGTGCATCACCCAAAGCGCTGGCACGCGGTCACTGGGAAAGGACTGTGTGCTATCATGTGGTCAGTCTTAACGCTCATTTCTTTCATCTTCGTGTTCTACTGCTTCTCAATCTACTCTTAATTAATAAATCATTCCTTTTTTTTTTTCGAAATTAGTCGGTTTTACATTGTTGCCGTACCTCAATCCAGATTGGTCTTGCAGTCGATCCTTCCCAGATCCGGACGGAGCAATTGCTATATAAAACTAGTGTAAAACTGATTTAACCCGTAAAAAATTTTAAAAATTTCTGAGAATGTTTCTGTTATAAGTGGGTTCTTTAGCTATGGAAACATTGAGTTCGAGCTTAAATGAAATGAAGGATCATTTTTTTCTTGGGAAAATGCACTTTTCACCTACGTCCTTCGTGGTTTTGCACTTCGCACCAAATGAAAAATGTATTTTCCCCCTTTCTTATCTTTAATTTCTTTCCGGGGCTACGTTTTAGTTATAGAACTTGTGATCTAAGAGTGGATTAGACGATGTTTAAAAAGTTCGTTTGGATTACAAAATCAGCTGAATTTGAAAACAAGATTAGCCTATTAGCGATGACAATGATAGTATGCATAGGGGGATAATTTGTTCATTTATGTTTCATAGTGTATCTTTTGTTTGCTGGTGAGTTTTATGCGCTTTTTGGAATGTGATATTTCAGGTTTTGGGTGCTTTATAGGGCCAAGCAAGATGGTCCTGTAGTATTGGTAAGATTAAATTTGTTTGCTACTTTCTCTATCTTTGAGCCCTTTTTCGTTATGATCACTGACTTCTTTTTTGTTTCTTGTTGTTTCTCAAGGGTTGGCGACATCCTTGGGAGGGCCATGATGACCATTCCCATGGGCATGGGCATGAACATGAGGTTCCTTTCAGCTTTCTTTGATTATAGCTACTAAATGTGGATAATTGGTTGGATTGAAATGCTTTGTAGATTAAGGGTTCTTATTGCTTTCATTTGATTCTTTGATGATATTTCTAATTTGCATTACAGTCTAGAGTTTGTGCTTAAATTGGTCATACGTGATGGCTTTTATGCATCTGAGCATACTGTACTTGGCTTCATTTTTGGATACGTGTAATACGCTGAAAAGAATCTGGATGTTGAAATGCTTTCATTGAAGAAATCTATGTGTAGGTACATCCTAGCTAGTTAAATTGGTCATGCATTATGGCTTTCAGATGTTGATCGTTTAGTTTACGTTACTAGATAGTCATTGGTTGTCTCTTTAGATGTTTGTCCGTGAGGAGAGATGGGGGGGGGTTGTGTAAAAACATTTATACATTTATTGCACAAGTTTTTCCCATAAGCGGAATCCTTACCTTTATCTCTCAGCTTCTGAGCCTCATTTGGCAAGTGATGAGGAATGATAATCCCCACACTACCAACATCCATGCCGACGCTGCTAAAGTTATTTATCAGCAGTAGCCTTGTTTGTTTAGCCACAGAAAAATTCTGGAGGAAAACCAATAGTCTCTGAAAATTTAAGCCACATCTTGGGATCACTCTTTACTTGCCATGGATTCAGCACAGTTTGCCAAGGATCATTGCAGAATTCTGTTAGTTTGGTGTCCACATTACAGGCCTCAACTTGTTCAAGCAAATAAGCCCCCAGTTCGTGCTGCATCCCTACAGTAGTTTTAGCTGCTTTATGATAAGCACTTGAAGGAGCTACATCATGATTCTGTAAGACACTCCCTTACAGATGTCTATCCTCGGGATAAGGATCCCCCTGTTAGTTTCAGATGCCATCACTGAAATTCCATTTAGAATCTCCTATTTTCGGTATTGTTAGCCTGCTTGAGGTTACCAGAATACTCGATCACAAATCATCCACAATTTTCTTCTCAAACTTCACCATCTGGAATGCAAATCTACCCCAAAATTTTGTTGTTGAAAGGAGTGCTACTATTTATACTGTTTGTTTGGATAAGACAGTTCTTGTTTTTATTCTTTTGTTTTATTTTTCAAGACATTTGACCTTATAATTCTTTTAGAAGGATTATGAAAAACTTTGAATCGACTTAAAAATGGCATGCTATTCATGGAGTTGGGAGGAATGTGGGGGTTCCTTAGGAAGGATGTTTGCCTTGAATCTACTTAAGACTGAGGATTATCCATCTGGGCAGGCAATAGTGAGTAAAGAAGATAAAGGTCCTCAGGTTTTGCTTGCCTGACTACACGAAAGTTTAACTATATGGCACACTTTATCAACCGTGGGTATGGAATTTTGTTACAGTATATTCTAAAGCTCACCTGTACACAATGCATGGAAAGATTGAGGTGGCGGTTCTAGCTTCCTGAATTTTGGCACTGGGTGGGAAAAAATACGTTTGAATTATTGGTGAATGCTTCGTGGGTGAGTTTTTGAAGGTGCAGGCGAATGAGTGGAGATTTAGCTTCATTAGATGATAATGATATGTTATTGGTAGATGATCTTGATGGTGAGGATAAGGTTAGCGTCACCTTTCATCTTCTAAGAAATATGAGAGAGAGAGAAACATAGAGTACTCCAACAACAACAAAAGAATCTCTTAGATACTTGCAGATCCTTTTTGTGTTCTTTTTCATGCATAAAAGGTTAATTAGCTCATGTATGTTGTTCGAATCCTTTCCATTTCTGGTACTTCTTTTAGAAACTGAAGGGTCAGTTTGAAATTCCGGTCAATAGTCATTCATGAGGTTGCTTGGCCCCCCTGGTTATAAGAGGTACCTGACAATGTGGGTCGACCAATGCCTATGGTATCACCTGCATGCTCTTCTCTGGAGTAGATATTTACTTGTTCAACTATAAAGATGCAAATGAACTGACCAAAACATTCTCGCATTCTTTAACTCTCAGACTTCCCATTGAGGAGCTGGAAGGAGAAGAAGAAGAATTCTGTTGGTGGGTTCCTTGGTACAAATGTCATCTGAACTTTGTTTATTTGTCTCAATAAAGTGATTGTGAAAAAACAGATTGTGCCCGTGATGTAATGAATATTAAACTCCATATTACCATGCTAGTCTGGGAGCATGGGTATTACTCGTTCTTTTTAAGTGAAAATTTACGTTTCTGATCCTCAACCCTTTTGAGCAATTAATTTTGGTGAAGCTGCGAGTTCCTGGCTTAAATATATATCTGATATATTTAATTTTTCCATTTATACTACTCCTGGCTTAATGATTGACATAAAAATAGAATTGGTGTTGGTACGGGCTTGGGCTTCCGGTTTGCTAATAGAATCTGTCTGAGCTGATCCCGGTCGATGTCGAATTCCATTGTATGCTCATCCTGGCCCGTGCTCACACGGATCTGATAAGCTTCTCTGGAGTAGTTCAGCCAAGTTTAAAACCTCCGAAAATCCCAATCATTAATATGTCCCTCAGGGCAGCCAAGTGGGTGAATGGCGTTCCCTGTATTTAGAGAAAAACAAATTAACAAAAAAGGGTAGAGGACTTGCTCTCTAAGAGTCTGTGGCACCAGATTGTTGAAACAAGCATGGGCATCCACTAACATGTAGGACTGTGACCTTTCCGAGGGACAAGAAGTTTAGTAGTAGAATAATATAGTAGACAAATTAAGGAACAACATACCCGGATATGTAGCAAGGTTTACACACACTCATCATATGCTAACATAAATAAAATTGACACATCTTAACTTTTGCGAGAGCTGTACGTAATTCCACCGATGTTTGTCTTTCAAGACCCCAGCATTGTACGAGATGTCCTCTGTCACAAGGGAAATGGTGGTAACTGGGATTTGATTATTTGGTTATTGTAATTCTTAAGTGGCTGGCGAAAAATAATTCGTGCAACTACTTGTCGTTGATTCATCGATTATTCTTTCAGCTACCGGCAGCAGACGTCTCGAAAGAAGCTTTAGCTTTGTTTAATTAGAAGAATCCAACCCGAAATGAAATTGACAAGAAGTTTCATTGACAGCCACACTCTTGAAATGCCTTCAATCCCATGACGCATGACAACGGGCCACTTTAAAATAACCGGACGAACTTATGCTGGCCCTTGGCTTAGATATTAAGGACGATGTGTTCCTCGTTTTGTCTTTTAATAATTTGATCAGGATGGGTGAGGGTGAGCCGGTGAGGGGTCATTGTTGCTCGTGGATTCTATATGTCACAGCCACTCGACCCGTACTTATCCTTCTTGCTGTAATCATTGTTTAAAACGGTGGCGATTGCTTTCCATGTCTGTTACTGTTACCCAGAACTCTGGTTTTTATTTTACAGCTATCTAATCATGACATGAACCTACGGATTCATAAAGCAAGAGAAAAATAAAGCACCGTGGTCAGTACAGTTTACCAGGCTGCAAACATAGCTACGTAAACTGTTTTATTGGAAAGAATGAAAGAATACAGAAATATGGAATGAGGACTATATCTAGCTGGCCTTGTAAGGAGACCTAAGAGGTGAGCCAGGGCGCAGGGCAAACCTTAAAATTGGGCTGCCAACCATGGCCAGTTAGCTTGCTACTAGCTAGTTTGTGAGAATGTTGAGGAGGGAAAGTCTAGTCTGGATCAAACGCCTGAACGTGCATTCAAGCTCGGCTTCAAGATCTTCAATGGCAATCTCCACTGCCTCCAATCTTTTATTCGCACTTTGAAGCGCCATTAGATCGCAAACATCGTACATACTGCAGTCACTGACGCGTACAAACCTTGATGCAAAAGACCCTTTAGCTGATTTTCGATCTAGCCAAGGTATGGAAATGAGAGACAGCGGTGACTCCACAATGGAAATAGCAGTCGCTCTCACTTCCTTAAGCACATCTACAACTACTTTAAGACTGCCATCTATTGCTGGGAGGTCGGAAGTGAAGCATTTGTACTTGATCCCCTTAAAGAATTCAAGCACTTGAATGTTTCTTTCTTCGACTTCTTTCTATAGCGATTATAAGCCGCAATTTTTCTACCGATATCCGGTTCGCCAATACAGACTCTACGTAATGTAAATTGAAGATCCAGTAGTTGTTCTTTGACAAGCAATAAAACATCTTTCGAAATGCTGCATACGTCCAACATCCAAAGAGATGCCTCCGAGACCTCGTGGACCCATTTTTCTTGTCGTCGGTGGAAAAGAGCTCGTTGGACTGGGGGTGAGTGAAGAAGGTCGTTGGCAGAGTTGTGCAAGTCTCTTAGAGCATCGAAATTGGGGAGTGCCATCTTTGGGAAAAAAATAAATAAATCAAACGACAGATCCGGTACTTCTGAAATGGATTCGGGGTCTGATCAGGAGATAGAGACTTTGTAGCATGTTCCATAACTAGTTTCGGGTAATATATAGAAGCGTATAAAAACAAGAAATCCTGAATCAGATCTGAGGTTTCGATGAAGAGAACCATGAAGTGTCCTTGATAGTGTACGGCTTGACACGACTGGCAACAGCTAATAGATCAGCAAATTGTCTGTAGGAACCTTCCAATGTTACAGATATAGGAGGCAATTCAGTGGCTAAGATATTGCTGTTGGCGATTAGACTCCTCGCAACTATACATGCACGAGATCGAGGGAGGTGCCGACCTGGTCTAATTAGAAAAAAGACGAGATGTCTGGCAATTAGACATGGTTGTAGCAAAATTGGGGATCACGTCAATATAAAAATATATGCCAGAGGCCAGCCAAGTACAGTGCTTACTTATAAGTCTGCATGGTTTTGTTTTCTCCGTGGCCGCACGACATGGAATCTAAGATCCACGTCTGGGGTACTAAGCTTCCTAAGGAGCTAGCTTCCAGGAAATTCTTGAGAAACAAGAACAAAGATTCGGATAGTGACATGTATATCATATGCTTTACGATCAATACTTGTTCTTTACTAGGCTGATTGTTACTGTTTATGGGGGTAGAGATAGGTTGCCACCTTTCCATACAAGTGGTATGTACTATTCTTTGTGCGGGCTTGCAGTTTACGTGCCTATATTTCAATATTACTAGAAGTGGATAGTTATCTACTCCGTTATGTAGGAGAACGGATTCTGTGTAAAAATAAATTGTACAAAGTCATGTAAAAAGGCCGATGTAATTTAAAGAAATAATTCGACTTTTTGAGGCTGGTCACGTCATTAATGAGGTGAGGAAATAAAATGGCGTGACTCAATCTTAACTTAGCTTATTAAATGATGTGACCAACTTTATGACGTTGGATTTATTTCTTTAAATTACAGCCGTTACTTTGTATGATAACTTAACACAAAATCCTTTCTCTCGATCCGTAGAGCCTATGCTGATGGACATAGATTTAGGTTTTAAAATTATTTGCTAAATTAAACTGCTAGGTAATGACTTTTTGCTAGATTTGAAAGGTACCCAATTGGATGCATGATCTATATAATTTTTTTTTTTTATGTTAATTTCGACATCTTACCCGCGTGAATTGTAATTTCATACATGCTTACACGTATAGAAGGAAACCATATGGTTAATGTTTAATTATTTTGTTCCATTTTATCTTTATGTATTACATAATCAAGCATCTTTAATCTTTGGGTTTATATATATATATATAGCTATTGTGGAATTTTCTGAATTCCGCGATGGCTTCAGATGGTCAACGAAATTTTATTTTACAAAATTCATTAACCTTTTTGCTGTTAACCGATCATGATGGCCACAGAGCTGAACGGATCCCACCGCCCTCTTTTTCCTGCAAATCCTACTTCTGATCAGGACGTACGTTGTAGTGGAGTCTAAACTGAACAACTTGAAGGTCATTTTCTTTAAAGGAGTAGAACTTCTTAGCGAAGTTGTGCACGTAAGGTATATGACCTGCATCTCGCTCCATATTCTCTTTCGAAGAAGGAGAATCCCACTGACCACCGAAAGAGAAAAGAATAATTAGAGACGTGGAAATATTGGATGATTATTGGATATATAAAGTCTACCTTTGGGTAAATTTATAGGTGACGAAGAAAAATTCAACTCGACAAGTCGAATAGAACTTTAACGGACCGACAAACTTCGAACCATTACAGCTAACCAATATTATCTTTCTGCAATCCTTGCTGGGATCATTTCATTTTATTTTCTCACGGTGGACTTAAAAGAAGAACGCCACGTCTCTTTAGGACTTGATGGTCGTGAGCCTCCAACCAGTCTCTCTCCCAGTGATGAGGACAACTGATGAAAGGTCCATTAGTGCGACTCCTAAAAACGCTAGCTATAGTTTCGCCGTCTTTTTGGTCTTAATTATGGACAACCTAATTTTGGTATATACGCTTTCTTGCAAGAAATTAAAGGCCTCTATTTACATACAGCTTGTACTTGTACGCACAACATTTTCGATGCCACAATGGGCAAGATATGCTAATTCCCACCGCCACACATTAGCCGAAAAGAATACATACTTTTGCACCTGCCGGTAGGCGGCCGCATGTACTGCATCCATCTGCTGTAGTATTTTGAATATTTTTAAGTTGTGTTTCAATGATTAAAATTTTAAAGTATTGAAATTGATAAAAAAGTGAAGAAAAAAATATTTGAATGAATTTTTTATAATAAAAAATAATAATACGATATAAAGAGAGAATTATATTGTAATTATTTTATTGTGTCAAAATTTTAAAAATTTTAGATTTCAAACACATCTCAAGAAGATTAAGATTTTTTTTATAATTTTCTATTTGAATGTAATTTAAAAGAAAATTAGCATAATAAATTAATTCTATATTATTTAATATTATATTTATTTAAATTTTTGAACAATTTAACTTTTATTATAAAATTTATATGTTGTGCTGCATGATGTAATTCCAAAATCTAACACTAGTTCACTCCGAAAGGATTAATCCCTAGCCTTAAATCAATAGTTGTTGCAGTTTGACCAAATCAGAAAAGGTTGATGTGACAACATGGGATTAGGAATCAAAGCATAATATAATATGAGCCATTTTGTATTCCCTATGACTCTCGTGTGTTTGAGTGGTACCCTGGTGGAGTCTGGACAGTGGACAGGGCCCGCTAAAAGTGAAGCATTTTTAATGTAATAAAAAATAAAACTTTAAACGGATATTTATCTAAAAATGATCTTGTATGTAATAAAAGTTAAATAAAGTCCTGAGCCTGGACCATTGCAACTTATAAATTACTTACGTTGAAACTTGAAAGAGAGATCGGGAGGTCCAAAGGAAGCTCCCAACATGTTTCGCTCAGAAAGTTAAAGTGTTATAGTCCATTTACTTCTTCAGTGTCCTGACAAGAAAAAACAGATTTGATATATATATATATATATATATATATAGAGGGAGAAGTTTCCTGTATGAATTTATAATTTTTCGTCCCATGAAGATAAATATTTTTCCCCCCTATAATCAACGTATGAATATTAATTATTTGTAAATTGTCGCACACTTAGGAGGGTGAGTTTATATCACACTTATATAAATTTTAATAAAATTTTACGTTTATCTAATATACTTCAAAATTTTACCTTTATTTTTATCACTCATTCACTAATTTTAATACACATCTTTTTTAATACTAATATAAAATTTTATTAAAATTTTATACCCAAATATTATGTTAATTTAAATATTTATGTTTCGTGAAAATTAATAATAACTTGATTTCGGATTATACTATATGTTTGAAAATTGCTATATTTATTGTGCATACTCATGATAATTGTAAATGTTTTCTAAATTTTTAAAAAGAATATAATTCGTCCCTTAGTAATTATAAAAAGATCAATGATCATGCGCACACCGGCTAACCAAACTTGTGTTTTAAGTGTTAATGCAACATGTCAGCTAGCTACCTCTAATATCAGAGTATTCAAGAATTACCTTATCTAATAATTAATAGGCCCGGACAAAAATGGACTGTTTCCTGACACGCGTGATGTCATACGAGTACCCAAACCGGCCAACAACGTCCGTCAAAGAATAGTATTCGTCAGTGACGTAGGGTCACGCATACTGAGCATCCAGTACTCACCGAAACGAAGGGACAGGGGACTCCGTACGATTCTTTTCTCCTTGCTTTGGGCATCACAAGAGTAAGACACGTTGGTTGCAAAAATTTAGGAACTTCGAAATTTTTATTTTAAAAAAAATTCTGATTAATTTTTTAGTTTTCAATCTAAATAAATAAATAAAATTATATATATTTTTTTCAATTTTTTACCGACTTTAATATTTTAAAATTTTTACTACCTAAATTTACGACTCATATTTCGCTTGCCTGGAAGCTGAGCACCACTTTCACGTGTATCAAACTCTTTATGCATTGCATTGGCATCAATTCTTTCAATTCTGACAGTCAGTTCAAAATATAGTGTCAAGATCCTTTCACATCATCGATAAATGTTGAAAAAAATAAAAGGATCACTAACGGGAAAATTAGCAGCGGTTGTTCACTCTTCATCTTCTTCCTCTCGGGCCTTTCGCTTTCTTCGTCTTTCCTGAAGTCAAGAGGGAATCCCCCTTCAAATGTTTGCAGCTTTGTCCTCATTTTCATTTTTCATAAATAGAAATTATTTATAATTTAAGATCTGAATTGAATGATTAAATTATTCGTAAAGAGATTAATATACAGTGTATGAGTCACACAGTTTTATACTAAATAATCATAGGTGACATTTGTTTGTTAAAATTTTAGAAAATATTTTTAAAATTTTTAAAAAAATTTAAATATTAAAATTTGTGAAATTTTTAAAATGTATATAAATATTAAAAAATTTAAAATATATTTAATTTACTCGAAATTTAAATACCAAAAATATTTGACAAAAACGCTAATAGACATCTTCTAAGCTATAGAAATCCTCAGAAACATGACGCGCTCGCCCCGCTCGGTAGCTTCCCTGTGGCTTTTATTACTCTCTACCGGTTTTGTTTTTGGTACTGTCAGTGCGTAAGTTCCTGTTTTCTTACAAGCGGTGCAATTTTCAACGGCCTCTTCGCGAAGCGTTATGGAGTTTGTACGTTTGGTTTTAGGTACAGTAAGTAATTATTGCTTTGTTACTTTGGATCAGAGATTTTATAGGAGAGAATTTATGGACCCTGCGATGCAAACTTCTGATCAAAGAGGGTACAAGACTACAAGTCTAGTACGGTCCTGTGAAAAACAACTACAAGTCTAGGGTACCGTGAAGCACGACTTTTATGACTGGTAAATATTAGACATCAATGCTTTTCAGGTAAAAGATGATACAGCTTTTACACACAAAAGGACTCTTCTTCACTCCAAAAAGCCTTGATTGATCAATTCCTTCGTACACAGTAACTTAGACTCTGCTAAAGTGATCAATAGGATTAGACTACTAGGAAAAACATCCCTTGTAACTGACCCTTAATGAATTGATCAGAGAGGCTTTCTTTGGGTAGTACTGTTGTATGTATAGACCTCCGTAACATATGCAACAATTAGTTAATGGCTTATCACTTGTAGAGGATAGAATTTGAATCCACATCTATCTCCTGGATATGATTCGTACGTTTGGGAGCGGAAGTCCGTTGTTTCAACTTTTAGGCCAGCGTTGCTAGGTTCAATTGAGCTAATAGGCGATGTTTTAACTCTTCCCGTGATTCCTTAGTTTAGCATAATAATATTTTTTTGCTCCTCCCTCGTATTGAACCTTGCTTTAAAAGGAAAGTTTGAATCAAATTAATAAGATTAATAACTCCTATAGAATGAAATCAAGAATGTGCAAACCAATTGATTGGAGTCGCATGCAATATTGTGCATGCATGAAGTCATCATTCATCTCAAAAGATTAAGTTAATAGAAAATACTAAATTTTATTATTTTAAATATAATATCTAATATCTAATATATCTATTTTAATAAGTGGATTAAACACGAAAATATATTAACTAAAATGGAGACCGAGGAGCATGAAAATATGGGTTCCGATTCAAGAATTCTGCTTCAATACTAACTAAAAATTCCAATTCGTCCCTAGCTTAAAAGAGGTGGGTTTTAGTATTGGTTTTATGATTGCTGTAATTATATATATTGTCTAATTACAATTGGAATAAATTAGGCTAGACTTTTGGAGAGGACAAGGGTCTACTGATGTACGACATGCTGATAACGAAGTCACTCCGTTGAAGTGCAGATGTGCGTCTGAATTTTGGCGTTCGCTTTTAGTAGTATACAGAGAGTGTACCGTCTCTTTATGAGACAATAATAGCGTCGTGATGGTTTCACTGTGCAAATGCCTTCTTGCTGCCCCCAACAGTTGGACGTTTTCTCTCTTTATTGCAACTGCACGCTAAACTGTAAAGAAATGTCGGATAGCTGGTTCACCAATAATGCAACATCTCGCACAACTAAGTCAATGTCATCAGCGATCGTTCCGGTCCTTCTGTGTATTGGCTTAAGGGGGAAACCAAAACAAAAAAAACATAGAACTTGTTCCCTTCTTGCCAGCCTTGCTCTACCCTTGATCTCCATATTCCTTATCCTTCCTTAGCTTGGATGTCCAATTGTTTCTTTGGAGCATGCATGCGAATGGAATCACTTCGCCTCCTTAGCTTCCGACATAATTGAAATAATCCACAATGCATTTTGGTCTTTAGGAACCTTCAAACCTCTGTAGCTGAAGGCCGTCTCCATCAAGAGCTTTATACATCCCGAGACTAAACAACCATATAATATTGTCTCCGGGTACGGTAAATGGATTAAGCGGCCTCTTCAGTGCCGATTCAAGCGTACGTAAGACAAATGATTCCCCTCTGGGAATCCTAGAATAGGAGGTGGCCGGTGAAAGGTTGATTAGGCATGCACAAAGGATTGGGTCCCGTTTAGACTTCCTAGAGCACGTTTGTGCATGGTACAGTTTTTTTTAGGTCAGATATATACTTTGAAACTTATGGCATGGGAATTTACTCGTTATTCTTTAGAAAAATAAGGAGTACAGAAATTGTAAAATTTAAACTACTTGATCGGGAAATATTGGCTAGCTAGGGTTTGCAAAACTATTTTGTAGAGTACTTACCAGAAGAAGGCTCTATTAGAAAGTTTAATGCAATACTGTTATATATACACATTAATGATGGATTAGTTTGCTCGCATCGCTTGTTGAGATCATTGCCACGCGTATAGGACTTCTGAGACCATGCACGTCAAAAGATGAAATTAATTTGGTATCCTGATCATCTCTAAGTTTTTGGAGAGAGGAAACATATAGCTCATGATATCAATGATTCTTCATATTGCTTAAAAGGCCTGTAAAAATTCCGAACAAAGAATTTTAAACTCTAAATCTATGTCCAAGAACAAGTACTTGTGTTTGGCTGTCGGCTGACTCATGACTTCTGGCTAGTTTGTCTCTGATGCATGAACTGTTCACCCCAAAAAAGAAAAGACGAAACTCTGTCTTTCCCCTTGTCTTGCACTCCAATTTTACAGAAGTTAATTTGCTATATATATATATATATATATATATATATATAGGCTAAAATGCACCTCATACTCCTGCGATATGCTAATATTGCAAAAATATCACTGTGGTACAAAAAGTTAGTTTTGTATCCCTGAGGTATGCTTTCTGATGCAAAAATACCCCTTCTTCCGTCTCCATTTGAAAAATTAACATGAGTTGGTGACGTGGCAGACATCTAACATGTCAACACGAATCAAAATGCATCATGTGTCTTCTAGGCCCACGAGCTCCACATCATATGCCCAGTCAGCAGCCACTCAACACCAAATGCCATCTCATTAAAAAAAAAAATGTAATTCAGGATAAGCTGATTGAGCATATGATATGGAGCTCGTGAACCTAGAGGACACATGATGCATTTTGATTCATTCTGACGTGATATATGTTTGTCACGTCACCACCTTATATTAATTTTTCAAATGAAGATTGACTGATGGGTATTTTTACATTAGAAAGCATACCTCGTAGATGTACTACAGTGATATTTTTGCAATATTAGCATACCACATGGGTACCAGCCTACCAGGTGTATTTAAGCCTATATATACTGTGTAAACAGTACTGAAGCGGAATAACAGTGCAGTGAGGCAAAGTTAGCAACGACCAACTTTATCAGAGGAGTCAGAATACTGTAATAAGACAACGAACAACAGGGATTCTTCACACACACCCCCCCCCAGGCCCCAACCCCAATTAATCACGCTTTTCCCACATGTGCATGCATGTGGTACTTGCATTAATGGCCAAACAGTATCTTGGCCGCGTGCCGGCTAGAGATCACCCATGGCTGGGACTTTTGTTGCCAGGAAGATCAGGGATGTAGTTGGATCGGAGGATTTAGCATCGAGAAATTTAATGAACTGTTCGTATAAGTTAAAAACTCGTACTAAAAATTTCTTTCAGGCAATGAGGAGAACTTTTACGCGCGGCCAAACACTTGCATGTAGTACTGCTGTTAGGCACTAGAAAATATGCTATACATTTGAAAACATCGCATACATAGTGATTTCAAATCCGCATATTAACGCTGCTTGATGTACAAACCGTACGTTTTTTCTTACCGCTCTGGAAAGTACACCCCACAATTCATATATGGGGCCGGAGATTGGAAAATGCCGTTTTGTAGTAGACCAAATTTTTGGAGTAAAAGATCCTGGTTATCTTTGTTGAGCAAGAGATTCCGAGTTCCTAAATCCACGTGGCACCAAAAGATTCCACGGATTACAGAATATTTTATTTTTTGGAGGCGTTCTTAACTTCTTAGTCGCCTATAAATATATGCATGATACTTTCGTTTTTGGTATATATAAAACCCCGCTTAAAATCCTCAAGAACACTCCTAGCTTATTTAACCAAACGAGGGAAAAAGAAAAAAACAGAAGCCAATAAGGAGAGAAAGAGAGAGAGATGCAGGAGAAGATAGCAAAATCAAGGTTCAAAAGGGTTTGTGTTTTCTGTGGGAGCAGCACTGGCAAGAAAGATTGCTACCGCGAAGCTGCGCTGGAACTGGGCCAAGAGCTGGTATATACCTTTTTAAGATGTCTCAAAATTCTGACTTTTTTCATCTTTTTATTCTTATTTTTTTCTTGGACGGTGGAGTGTGGGTTCTTCAATTCTTTTTCCTGTACATGGAAGTAATCCAGAGGGAACAAGACTGAGCTTTGGGTTTGAAGTTTCAAGCTTTTTATTGGTAATGGACAACTGATTATGGAGTTATCTTGGTTTTCTCGATCAAGGTATCCAGGAGGGTCGATCTTGTTTACGGAGGAGGAAGCATAGGATTAATGGGCCTAGTCTCGCAGGAGGTACACCGCGGTGGTGGACATGTTCTTGGGTACTGTACAATCCCCAACATTCTCGGCCTGATTTCTGGTTCCAAATGTGTCTGCGTGTCCTCTCCGCAGTCTTGATAACTCATTTAGTTTGTTTTTATCTGTTCACAGGATCATCCCCAAAACTTTGATGAGCAAGGAGGTATATAGTCTCTTCTGGGAAATCTGTGTGTGTATGGTCCCTATTTGAAGTTTATACAGTGTTTTTGTTGAACAGATAACAGGGGAAACAGTCGGGGAGGTCAGGCCTGTAGCCGACATGCACCAGAGGAAAGCTGAGATGGCCCGCCATTCTGACTGTTTTATTGCCCTTCCAGGTCTCTCTCTCTCTCTCTCTCTCTCTCTCTCTCTCTCTTCCCCTTAAAAAAATAAATAATTGTGTTACTAGTTTCTATACAAATGATTAGGTGGTTATGGAACTCTGGAAGAGTTATTTGAAGTCACCGCCTGGGCCCAGCTTGGAATCCACGACAAGCCTGTAAAGCAACTTCATGTCTCTAATTTACTTATATGTCAATTTGATGAAATATGGTTCTCATATTAATAGAGCAAATCCAAAAACCTTACTTCTATATATGCTTGAATTCATAGGTGGGTTTGCTCAATGTGGATGGGTACTACAACAACCTTCTCTCATTCATAGACAAAGCGGTGGATGATGGGTTTATCAAGCCCTCTCAGCGCAAAATAATCGTCTCTGCTTCAAACGCTAGAGAACTTTTTCAAGAACTCGAGGTAGGCTCTCGATCGCTTTCCTTTCGGCAAACGCGTGTTTCAGTTGTCTGGTCCTGCTGCTACTCTTATTCCACCATTTGATCAGGAATACGTACCTATGCATGATGGGGTAGTCGCTCAGGCCAAGTGGGAGGCGGAGCAGCTGGAGCGTAATGCTTTTTGCAGACTGATATTGCTCGTTAACTATAGTAGACGACACCAAATAAGAAGTTTCCGTCTTTTTTTTTTTTTTATTGTCTCATCTGATTTCATTGGAACTAAATTTTATTTTTTTTCATTTTTTCTCCTGTTCAACTTTGTATCTACGTTTAATCTCGAGAGGAGGAGATTTCATGGGTTAACGCAATATTCGAACAAAAAAGAGAAAATAAAAGGGGAAGTTTTCTTGTGGACCTTCTTTATTAACTTAAACTGAAAAAAAAAACGTAGTTAGTAGTAGTAGCTTTTGATTCTCTGCATATATTCCCGCTGGTTCTGCTAGCTCCACACTGTCGTACTATTTACATCTTTCTTTCTCTTTTAGCCACTCGATCTGTAGACATTAGAGAGAAATAGCAGCTGTTTGTTCTGTGCATGCATGCGGCCTCTTGGTTTGTGCTCCACACTGTTATCCTAAATGCATCTCCACTTTCCTTTCTCTTTGGGCGTGCGTGCATCATTTACCTTTGAGCACTGTGTGACGTAGATTTACACACATATTTTCCTTTCTAAGATAATTATTCCAGGATCTGTTTGAGTGCTGTTTATAATCTCTTCTCTGAGAGAGGAAGTGGGAGAAGAATGGAAAACGACAAGTCGTACTGATCGTGGGGCCTGGGCGACTAATAGAGACCCATTACTGATTACCGGCGGCTTAATGTACCCCTAAAAGGTCACTCTTTTGGTTCTGGACGACTAGTCTTTAATTAGCTCTTTTTCCTTCTCGATTTTGCTCCATTCTTTTCGTGTTTGAAGCCTTGGACAAATTTTTTTTTTTTTTTTCCTGGGCTTTTGATACCTGGATAAATATCACATGAGGATGAGGTTTCGTCGTTAAGGTTTACAGGTCTTTAATTAGCTCTTTTTTCTTCTCGATTTTGCTCCATTCCTTTCGTGTTTGAAGCCTTGGACAAATCCTTTTTTTTTTTTTTTCCTGGGCTTTTGATTCCTGGATAAATATCACATGAGGATGAGGTTTCGTCGTTAAGGTTTACTACAGGAACGTGATTTTCACTTTGGAGTTATTGATGCAGTGAACTGCTATGGCAGGCCTTATCCAAATTGTGGATCATTGTACCGGCTTTATCCAGTGAGCTCCCCGCCACTAATTTTTTTCCCTCTACAAATTCTGCCACGCCATGACCCTTATCTTCTGAAATATTGCCCTCGTTTGGGTCACAAGTTGAAAAAAGCCGTCTTAATTGTTTTAGTTTGAGAAGCTAGTTTTCATTGGAAACATCAACAAATATTGGGGCCAAAAACCCGTAGCAAATTAATTAAGAAAGAAAGAGATCTTAATTATCAAGGTCGTCCAGAATTAATGGTAAAAAATCATTAAAGTAAGATATTTGACATGATACTTACGAGATAATTAACACGCCTATAATTCCAAAATAAATTGGAAATATTATTTTTATTAGTTATAATATTGTTTAAACATGATTTTTTTTTTTTTAAGTAGCTAAACAAATACACCTGACAGAGAGCTCTGACTAAAAAACATTAAAACTAAAATTTTTTTGACATGCCAAATATTAAAAAATCGCCTTGTTCTTCGGCTTCGATTGATGGTTCATCTTTAAGATCTTTCCCAGAACGGTTAACTCTTTCTAAGCCTCTCTCTAAAGTCTAAACCCCAACTTTTGGGCTTACTTTCTGATACGAAAGATCAAACGGGCTGGCCTGTTGGGGGACAATCTTACCTACAAGTAGGTTTCCCTTATGGGCCTGAACCTAGCAGGCCCTTTGCTCACGGAAAATGGTACCTACTTTTATTTTAGGGTGATTCGCTCGCAGTTGGACTGGTCTATTGAAGCTCTTATTTCCGATATGCAGCTAGTTTTGCGGTCTTTCAAGAAAATGGAAGGCATTACAGGTCTCTAAACATCTGAATTATGTAGTTCATAATATAGCGCGATGGGCTTCCTTCCATCGTCGTCAAGGTTACTTTTTGTCTAGAGATATTCTTAGTTGGTATTTGATTCTCTCTTTTGAGGGTAATGTTGTATAATATTCATAATTTGCTTATAAAAAAAAAAACTTGGTCGTTGAAATTTTTGATTCAAAAATTATGAACGAAATATTATTACTTCTTCGATAATCGAAGAAGTGGGTACCGATTATAGAGGTTTCGTAAAGGATCCCAGTTAGCACTGGAAAAGGCCCGTGTCGATTTTCCTATTTAGGCCTGTGATATCCTCAGGGCCGGACGGACCTTGCCCGCTAACACTGGATCTTCTGCCTCTAGAAACTTCACACGGATCATGCAGATAGTGCCTGCTTTTCAGAACACCATCCTTTTCAATAGTTTTCAAATTACCATCTTCCTCCGCATAACGCCAGACTAGCTAAAGCATCAGGAAACGAAGGCAAAGGACGAGGACTTTAAAATCATTCTAGAAATAACTGGATTTTCATGAGACTACGTGGATGCGACTTGAGCACCAACCAGGCAACCAAATCAATGGCACGGAATTGAGCAAGTTGCTTCTCTGTTCATCCCCAAAATCCTCGAGTCAAAAGCCAACTTTGCTTCTCCACTACGTACCACGTGTCCGTCCACATTTCACACACCATGATTGTTCCTTTAAAATTTTTATTGATTTTTTTTTGGACCTGCATAAATAAGCAATCCAACATTTTAGGATTGGGTGGCTAACCTTGTGCTTCTATAGTTCTATACTCTACTCAAAGCGACGGAACAGAGACACCACACAACATAGTTCGTCAGACCCATGGCTTCCACCACCACAACCAATCCTCTGCTCTCTTCAAACTTCTTAGGGACTAAAATCTTGCTCTCTCCTCCGACCCCTAAAACCACCAAATCCTCGCTCCTTTTGCCTCCTTTCTCTAAAAGAATCACTCGAAGTATTCTCAACAAAAAACCCAACTCAGGGCCCTTGAAATCTCTACCATCCCAAGCCTCCTTAGCTGCCCTAATCTTCTCTACTCTCACACCACAAGCCACCCTAGCCTTAGACAACCCCACACCACCTCAACCCGCACAGGTAATCGAAGCCCAACCCACCAAACCTAGCGTCTCAAATTCATCACCTTTCTCGCAAAACCTCCTCCTCACTGCCCCAAAGCCTCAAACCCAGACCACCTCTGACCTCCCAGAAGGTGGCCAATGGCGATACAGCGAGTTCTTGAACGCTGTGAAGAAGGGCAAAGTAGAGAGAGTGAGATTCAGCAAAGACGGCTCTACACTTCAGCTCACTGCCGTCGATGGCCGCAGAGCAAGTGTAATTGTTCCGAACGATCCGGACCTCATCGACATCTTGGCCATGAACGGCGTCGATATCTCGGTCTCGGAGGGCGACTCTGGCAACGGGTTGTTTAATTTCATCGGTAATCTTCTCTTCCCAGTAATCGCTTTCGCCGGATTGTTCTTCCTCTTCCGTCGAGCCCAAGGCGGTCCCGGTGGGCCCGGTGGGCTCGGCGGACCAATGGACTTTGGAAGATCGAAATCCAAATTCCAAGAGGTACCGGAAACCGGCGTTACATTCGCCGATGTGGCTGGAGCTGACCAAGCAAAGCTTGAGTTGCAAGAAGTCGTTGATTTCTTGAAAAATCCAGATAAGTACACAGCCCTGGGAGCTAAAATCCCAAAAGGGTGTTTGCTAGTGGGACCGCCCGGTACCGGGAAGACCCTATTGGCCAGAGCAGTGGCCGGTGAGGCCGGCGTGCCGTTCTTCTCATGTGCCGCCTCGGAGTTTGTGGAATTGTTTGTGGGAGTTGGTGCGTCGAGAGTGAGGGACTTGTTCGAGAAGGCCAAGTCCAAAGCGCCGTGCATTGTGTTCATAGATGAGATAGACGCTGTCGGAAGGCAGAGAGGAGCTGGGCTTGGAGGTGGGAATGATGAGAGGGAGCAAACTATCAACCAGCTCTTGACGGAAATGGATGGGTTTTCCGGAAATTCGGGCGTGATCGTGTTGGCGGCAACGAATCGGCCAGATGTGCTGGATTCTGCATTGTTGAGGCCCGGTCGGTTTGATAGGCAGGTCACTGTGGACAGGCCTGATGTTGCTGGTAGAGTAAAGATACTTCAGGTAATAATCATGCGATGCAGAAAAAACGCTGCTCAGTCTGTTGTCATTCGCACACATTATTCTATACCTGTTAGAAAATGTCCAAACTCTTAGCGTAGAGTACAGACAAATATATTGAGCAAGCTTCACGATTATAATCAGGTTCATTAAGTTCAATAGTCCAGATGAGCAAACCACCATTATTTTTGTTATTGAAACCAAATCTGAGATTATTTTGAATTGGAGGTTTCTACGACATAGTAGACAGACTCTTGATAAATGGGAGAAGGAAGCCTTTTCATGTTCTTTGATTTCACATGATCAATTATGTAAAAAATCAAACAAATAAAGAATAGCCTGCTATCGGATGTATGACAGGTGCATTCTAGAGGGAAGGCACTCGGAAAGGATGTGGACTTCGAAAAGATAGCGAGAAAACTCCAGGCTTTACAGGGGCTGATCTCCAAAATTTGATGAATGAAGCAGCTATTCTTGCAGCGAGGCGAGACCTGAAGGAAATTAGCAAAGATGAAATATCTGATGCACTGGAGAGGATCATTGCTGGACCAGAGAAGAAAAATGCTGTTGTCTCAGAGGAGAAGAAGAAACTAGTGGCGTATCATGGTATACAAATAACGAATAAGGAATCACCAGATTTCAAACTTGTCCATCTTTGTAATCTTTGATTTCTAGCCGCTAACCACGTTTAAACTATTCATACTTTGCAGAGGCCGGGCATGCTCTAGTTGGTGCTTTGATGCCTGAATATGATCCTGTAGCCAAGATATCCATCATTCCTCGGGGCCAAGCCGGTGGCCTTACCTTTTTTGCTCCAAGTGAAGAGAGGCTCGAGTCTGGACTGTACAGTAGAAGCTACCTTGAGAATCAGATGGCCGTTGCCCTTGGTGGAAGGTTGGTTGCACAAACTTATTTGCTGCAAGGCATAAGTATATGGTGTTAGCTAGTGGTGGTCTACTACCCGTTTCTTAAACCATTTCCTTTCTGATTACAGAGTTGCTTATTTTGAATTGGAGGTTTCTACGACTAGACAGGTGACTCTTGATAAATGGGAGAAGGAAGCCTTTTCAATGTTCTTTGATTTCACATGATCAATTATGTAAAAAATCAAACAAATAAAGAATAGCCTGCTATCGGATGTATGACAGGTGCATTCTAGAGGGAAGGCACTCGGAAAGGATGTGGACTTCGAAAAGATAGCGAGAAGAACTCCAGGCTTTACAGGGGCTGATCTCCAAAATTTGATGAATGAAGCAGCTATTCTTGCGGCGAGGCGAGACCTGAAGGAAATTAGCAAAGATGAAATATCTGATGCACTGGAGAGGATCATTGCTGGACCAGAGAAGAAAAATGCTGTTGTCTCAGAGGAGAAGAAGAAACTAGTGGCGTATCATGGTATACAAATAACGAATAAGGAATCACCAGATTTCAAACTTGTCCATCTTTGTAATCTTTGATTTCTAGCCGCTAACCACGTTTAAACTATTCATACTTTGCAGAGGCCGGGCATGCTCTAGTTGGTGCTTTGATGCCTGAATATGATCCTGTAGCCAAGATATCCATCATTCCTCGGGGCCAAGCCGGTGGCCTTACCTTTTTTGCTCCAAGTGAAGAGAGGCTCGAGTCTGGACTGTACAGTAGAAGCTACCTTGAGAATCAGATGGCCGTTGCCCTTGGTGGAAGGTTGGTTGCACAAACTTATTTGCTGCAAGGCATAAGTATATGGTGTTAGCTAGTGGTGGTCTACTACCCGTTTCTTAAACCATTTCCTTTCTGATTACAGAGTTGCTGAGGAGGTAATTTTTGGCGAGGAGAATGTGACCACAGGAGCATCCAATGACTTCATGCAAGTTTCGCGAGTGGCAAGACAGATGGTAGAGAGATTTGGATTCAGCAAAAAGATTGGACAAGTTGCCATTGGTGGACCTGGAGGAAATCCCTTCTTGGGTCAACAGGTAAAGTGTGTGATTCTTACTACTATTTTTTCTATTCAGGTAAGCGTGTTATTAGGTAAGAAATGCTTTCGCTGTTCCCGCTTGCCTGAAGCTTTCACAACATACAAAGTAACAATGACAACATTCCTTGTAATTGATGCCTGACATGCGTATATATTATGGATGCAGATGTCATCCCAGAAAGATTACTCCATGGCAACTGCTGATGTAGTCGACGCAGAGGTTAGGGAACTTGTAGAGACGGCATATTCAAGGGCCAAAGAGATCATAACGACCCACATTGACATCCTTCACAAGCTTGCTCAATTACTCATAGAGAAAGAAACTGTGGACGGGGAGGAGTTCATGAGTCTCTTCATCGATGGGAAAGCTGAGTTGTATGTTGCTTGATTCCACTCTCAAGCGTCAGAATCTTGTTGTATTTATAAATTTCATATACCATGTACACAGTAAGAACCAGTAATTATTTCATTAAATTCGAAAAAAAAATATTAAAAACACTTGATGCAGCAGAAATCAAGCTCCTTCCCCCTTCTCTATGTTGTACACTTTTCTAAACAAAAACAATAACTCCAATTTCCATTACCCATAAACCTCATGTTTGTCACAACAACAACATTGATTGAAAATCAATTATATCAAGGAATAAATACAGGGTTGCTTTCTCAAGACCCTCGCCCGCCTCTTTGTTTTTTCTCTTCAAGTGTAGCAGCCTCGTTCAACATGTCACTTGCGTCCTTGTGCATATCCAGTTTAGCAAGGGCAACGGCCTGCATGTAAAATGCTGTGGACCAATCAGGGTAGACACATTGTGCTTGCATTGCATCTCGGAGGGCAGCATCTGGGTGATCGCACATAAGATGGCAAAGACTTCGACGCGCATACACTGTTGGAGAAACCATGGTTCCAACGTCTATGAACTGCGCACACAAACAGAATGAAATTCTTTTTTTTAGATTGTACAAACAGAATGAAATTAACCAAACCACGAAACATCCTTCCTCCTTTTCTTTGCCATTGGTTTTTTTTTTTTTCACTTTTTCACATCTGTATCAATTTCTTAACCTACCGGAGGAAAAAAAAAAAGAAGAAAGGAAGGGGGAAGCACATTATAAGCACGACAATTATACTGATGCCAGTTCTCCCTTCAGTTTTGCGCGGCCTAAAGTTTTCATGAAATACTGAATCCCAATATCTGAGGAATCCAACACAATAAGTTCACTTAATCTAACCTTAAATGCAGGATTGTACTATAAGAAGTTCTAAATTGTTATCGTGGAAGTATGGAGGGCCTAGCGCAACATAATGTTGCAAAACAACGATTGTTTATGAATGTCATTTATCTCAAAACTGCAATCAAAGTACCTGAGAATAACAGTCTATCGCAGTTTTAAAATCTCTGTCACGAAATGCCAAGTCCCCACGCTTTCTTGCCTCCAACATATCTCTCATCTGCTGAGTCCATTCTTGGAAAGACAACTAAATGAATCCAACTCAAGAAGAATGTGTTAGGATGCTATTAGAAAAAGAGTGATGCAAACCTAAAAACAGTTCCATTACCTCATTGGTTCCTTCATCATCTTTGTAGTGCGTCATGACCAAGATCTGATGGATGGCTGTGAGGTCCATCCTCGAACACGCATCACCCATTGGTGAAAGAGGGTGTTGTGGAGTAGGAGGTGCATCTTCATGCTTTGGGATTCCCAGCATCACATAAGATGGAACCTGCAAGCACATCAACCACCCCTAGAAATATTACGATTCAAGTTCACATAACTGACTTCCCATGTGGAGACCCGCAACCAAACTTGCACAAATACATCGAAAAGATGCTTTGGTAGACACACAATAAGCAATGCAAAGAAAAATCCATTAGAAAAACCAAGAAAAATGAAATCAAGCGTGATAGAAATAAAAGTGAATTCCTCCCCACCCCCACCCCCACCCCACTAGGTTTTAAAAAAGAAAAAGAAAAATCCCAAGAAAAGAACATTGGCCAAGCTTGCAGTTCCATTGGCAATAATCTCCCCCATTTTCTTGCTGTTTATATAATCTGAAATATGGAACGAATAATTAAGTATAAGAGATAAGTGCATTCATTAGAATCGTAGATAGAAAAGATCGCAGATTTTACATCAGGTTTATTTTGCAGTGGCGCAAGCGTTGCTACAAGGTCTTGGATATTTGGCCGCTCCCTAGGTTCATACTGCAAGCACCGTGAGGCAAGATCAAAAACCACTGTTGCCTCCTCACTTGAAAAGTTACCCTCCAAATGCGAATCCATGAGAAGAAGAATGTTTTTGCCACGTATCATATCAAGAGCCTGCATACCCATGTTAGAAACATATCGATTTAATTCACTTCAAAAAAACATTCAGCTAGAAAGCAAAAATTCAGAAGCAATCCTTAAACTCAGTGTTCCAAGATCTGCCTTGGGCAGGGTAGCAAATTAGTGACGTGATTTATCCAAATTCTTGGATGGGATCACTTGACATATTCCAGCCGAAATAAACTGAAACAAAGAATTTGACATCTCACATAACCAACATTGACCTTTCACTGACTATTCCAGTTTGCAGATATCGTATCAACAAGCAATTAACATCTCTTGTCCAACACTGGTGACCTTAAAAGCCTTTTTTGTTGTGTGTGTTCTTTAAGGCTTGAGTACAAGTAAATCAATTTGAATCCATCTCCTTAAGAAACTTCTGCTAAAATAAGGAAGACCCACACTATAACTTGCACGTGCACGCAACAACAACACACTTATCTGTTACAAATTATCTTGAACAGGTTGAACCAATAAAAGGCAACAATAGCCTCACAATGCCAAGTTTCCAAAGCTTTAGGGTAAAAGTTTTCTTTCTAGAGTGAGTACTTTTCTTTTTTGGTGTTTTGAGAGAACTTCCAATGTGGACTTCACTACAATGGTACAACAACTGCACTACACGGATGATATCACATATCCTTTGGAAAATATAATAAGATACTTACGTGACTTGGAGGGATGTGCTTTCCACTGAGAAGATCCAACAGTACAGTCCCAAAGCTGAAGATCACGCTTTCTGGAGTCACCCTTCCTACAATATACATGTATTACATGTGGGAAGCATTACAGTCACACACGCGAACCAACAATTTTCCTACTGTATTAACACCTTGTAGAGAAAATTGATAACATCAACAAACAATTAAGCATCGCGGTTCTTTCGAATCCGACACAAGTAAATAGTACATCATATGGTCATCTAGCCTGGTAAGGCAAGACTCTGTGATCCCTTAGATTCTTAGCTTTGCACGGTATTCATGTCACAGTCTGAGCTCAAGTTATCCTCCATATACTATCCTAACCTTTTCCCAAATACAATATCCACCATAAGAATTCTTAGGAAGAGAAAAGTCAATGCCTTTTGACTTTAGGAATAGCCAGATACTATGCTAAAATTCCAAAGCATATGCCTAAAAAAAAACTGAGGTGAGATCAAAAACAAAAATTGGTTAAAGAAACTCGAAACTCCATTACATGCAGAAGAATTAATTACTTATTGCATGCTGTTAACCATGTAGCACTGAAGTTGAAGACCTAGGGAATCATAATGTCATGTACAGCTGAATCTTCTGAAATTTTATGAGCTTGGAACTCTCCAACCAGATGCCTATATAGACCCTTCATACTGAGGCTTTGGGTATAGATATCTGCACCAAAGCCCCTCTTGTTCTGGCAGACCGAGCAGATATAAGTTCTCGAACAGATCTTCACAATGAAATCAATTCAGTCTTCCATGTGGGTTTTCTAAGTGCCTTTTGTACAAAGAATAAAAAAGAGAACAAATCTCAACACTCAGGAGCAGAGAATATCACCAAGTGATTACTACAATACATACAAGGATGTCTAAATAGTGAAATGGAAGGTAGGACCTACCATTTCTCAGATACTCTGGAGGTGTATAAGCGAGATTTGTGCTGTAACTTTTTCCATCCCGACTATTTTTCATCAAGCCAAAACATGAAAGCCGGGGATCACCATTCTGCCAAAACCATACACAATGTTACAATTTCTGCTCTTAGAAACTACCACAGATACCCCCAAACAACAGAAGTCTGACACACTAGAACTATCACAACTATTAAAGCCAAATTAAAAAATTGGTCAAAGAAATATCAAAATTCGTTACACTAGGATACAGTTCAGTTCTTAAATTAAAAGACTAATCACAGCACCTCATCAAAGAGAACCCTGTATGCGTTCAAATCATGGTATAGAGGACGGCCTTCTGTACTACAATAATCTAATGCTTCAGCAATGAACAGAGCAACCCTTAAACGCATAGCCCACTCAATTGTCTGATTTTCCCCTGCCAAAGAAGTGGTAATTGCAATGTCAAAATTAAGGCAGGTCGTTAAGGAAGGATTTTGTTAACAATTTTAGAAAAATAAAAATCAGCAAAATATCCCATGCTATGGAGGAAGATTACCTCATTGAACTAAAATGAGATTGACAAACTGGCAGATCAGAGAGAAAAAAAGATTGACAAAATTGCAGAACGATGTCTGTTATACTTCTTTTTTAAAAAAAACCGATTTCACTGTCTTGAATGAATATCTTTCGGAAAAGGAAAGGGTACGAATATACATGGAAACATAAAAATAGCTTTCTTAACTCCCCGGACTTAAATGGAAAATATATAATCAATTTTCTTCAAGTCTCGATGATAGACAACACGCACTACTGTCTCGACAAATCCCTGGACATATTAATAAAGGAAAAGCTCTCATCCAGGCAATTTTTCCAAATGCAGTGGAACTCAAACTCTACTCCGAAGGTTGGTCCCCAAGAGTCTATCCTTCATTCATCTCACTAATATGCCACCAAATAGTCCAAAGCTAGTTAATATCACATTAAAAAATTGCCCCTAAGAACTCAAGCAAAAAAAAGAATGCCTAAAATTAAACTAACAAACCGAAAGAATTACTGTGAAATTTAGAAGCCAGAAATAGCGGGACCATACAGTGAAATAGATGTTTGGCAAGGGTGTCATTGGGCATGTACTCCGCAACAAGCAGCCTCTCATCGCCGTCGCAGCAATACCCAATCAAATTTGCGAGCCTTTTGTGCCGCAGCTTCCCGACCCCCGAAGCTTCCTCCTGAAATTAAAATCAAAGTAGAATAGCAACAATAATTAAACAAAGCGATCCAAAATTGGAAACCCTACGAAGAAAAAATTAAAGAACAAGGCGGTAAAACTGGAGAGTTCAAATCATTAAGGAAATGAGTAGTTACGGCGAACTGCTTTGGATCAGGCCAAGCGAGCTTAGTGAATTTCTTGACGGCGATCCAGCGACGATTGTTCTGGTTCTGGCTCTGGAGGCGGCCCTTGTAAACGACATTGGGGGCCCTCTCGCCGCTCTCGGAGACTATGTGGTCTGAGCTGAAGTTGTTGGTGGCGGCTCTCAGGTCGGCGAGCGAGAACTCCGAGAATCCAGGCGCGCCTCCTGAGCCGGCACCGATGGCTGCAGCTGCGGAGAAGTCGGTGCCGTTGGGAGGGGAAGGAGCAGCAGGGTGGCCGTGGTGGTGGTTGTGGTTATGGGGGTGGTAGTGGTTCTTGTTATCTTGCGGATGAGCTACTTTCAAGAAGGACGATTCACAACAGCCCATAACTCGGTCGAGTTGACTCGATTCCTCAACACCTCCACTTTGCTATTAGCCAAAAACCATAACACTGAGCCAGAGGGAGAGAGCGGGTTTCTGAGTCTCTGACTAATCCACCCAGCCGTGTGTATCTCTGTGTGTGTATGTGAGAGAGAGAGAGAGAGAGAGAGAGATCTAAGGAGTGGAGAGGTGCAGCTTTCTTTTTCTTCTCATTTGCGTGTTTTCTCTTTCTTTGCTGCACTGACAGAACCTCTGTCTCTCTCTGTTTCTTCTTACCATTGAACTGTCCTTTTTATATCGTCGAGGACACTTCCGTCTTTTTATCACCAACTTCTCGTCGTACTTTTCCCGCTTTTTTCGTCGCTGTATCTTCTCCCCTTATCTTTTACAAGTTGTGGTTATTTATTAGAAAATGAATGAAATAAAATATTAAAAAAAAGAAATGCTACTCGAAAAAAAAAAGGACCGAAATAAAAGACTTGGAAACGTTAATTGTAAAATATGAAAACAAAATAATCATTGGATACATAGTTCATAAACATCATGCATTAATGCTTGCGTAAAAAAAAAAACTACTATATTTTACTAACTCTTATAAAATCATACGCTTGAAAACGGATTAAATGATTAAATAAAAAAAACATTGACTTACAAATAAATTAAATTTTCAGTAAAAAAAATATTTAATAGCCAAATATACAATGTTGAAAAATCCATACACGTCGAAATCGCTCTACATTTAAGGTAGGGCTTCTGCAATCAATATACTTATTCAAGTAGCTTTTGTTCTTATTTGATGCGAAAAAAATTGACAGATCTAAAATGACCAATCCGCACGAGTTGAACGAGAAAATGGATAATTTCCACAATTCGACGAAAGCGCGAGTTTGGACAGTCCCTACTTCCCCCCGACATTTTCTCCTTCAAGCCTGTGCATTTATCTTTAGTCGGATCTCATACGCAAAAACCATTAACCACGTCGAGATGCATGTTGTACTACCATAGAACTTCATTAATGACGACGACGAACTTAATTATGACAACATGATAAGGTACATTTCGCTTTATTTTAAATATTTATTACACACACTATTTCCCCGTACAGGATGCTCCCACGATGCCTCCCATCCTACGAGAAAATTGCATCTTAAAAACCTATTAATATAATATAATTTAAACCTCTTAAGAAAAAATCGAAATAATCATTAATCAGAACTTCAGTAGTAATTTAACCCCTAACATACTATGGGTCAACGGGAGGACGCATATGTCAAATAGGACGTTTAGCAGTTCCTAATTTTCAGAGATTTAAAAATTATTCTTTTATAAGTATATTCATCTCAAGCGCTCAACAGAAAATCAACAGGTGTGGGGTTATGAGTTCAAGCCCATACTAAGATCGGTGTATTATGTTGTTTAGTTAATTGAATTTCATATGCATTTAAATCTGTAAAGTTATTATAATTTTGCTAGGGAAATAGTTTTGTTTTTGGTTTCAAATTTCAAATTTCAAAATTTGAAATTTAAAATTTAAAATTTAAATATTGTTTTGTTGTAAGGGATTGTTTGGTGGATTAAAATTCCGAATGATTTATATTTCATTAAATTATATAATATTATTTTATAGTTATGATGATATTTAAAAAATAAAAAATAGAAAATATTTAATTCAAAAAAATGAGTAGAAAATAGTTTCATAAATATAAAAACTATAAAATTAGATAAAATGTCACACTAATAAAAAAATATTGACAAAAATAAAAAGACCCAATCATTATAGTAAGTTTTTTTAAAGGGCACTAAAACTTATTAAATACTGAATTTCGAATATTTTGAGAGAAAATTGAGGAGCAGTCATTTCCCGCGATTATAGTCCATGGCATGGTTTTTGAGGAAAGTCATTTCCCGCGACACATTGCACCCCAAACTACCATCTTTAAGACATTGCACCCTCAAACTACTAATGTTATACATTTGCACCCTAAACTACCCACTTTGACACATTACACCCTCCAACTACTAATATTAAACACTTTGCACCCTCCATTTGACAATAATACCCTTAAAAAATTAATGAATTGACAACAATATCTAAGGGCATTATCGTCATTTTAGTTTAAAAATTTGATAAAGGGTGCAAAGTGTTAAAAATTGGTAGTTAAAGGGTGCAATGTGTCAAAATTGTAGTTTACAAGGATGAAAAGTATTTTCCCCATAAAAGTCTATGGATGTACAGCTGTCCAATGATCCTCTGCACCAGTCAGGCCAACAACATTTTGCAACCTGGCATTTAGCACGTAGAATATACATTATACATACGTAACTCGGATTCCTTTGTGACCACTGAATCGTCGGCCCAGCGCCAGTAAGCTTTTGAGACGAGTCAAAAAATTTTCTTTATGGTCACTCGACTAATGAAAAGTCAAACTCCTTTTCAACTCCTCCTTTTTCTCTCTCTTCAATTTTTCTTTTTTTCGCTTCTTTTGAAAAAAGTCTGTAATTATCAAAGAGAAAAGATCGACTATGCAATTGAACACGAGAGAGACAAGAAAGCGAAAGGATCCCCGACCTCGACCAAATCCTAATTGTGCCCCCTTTTTCTTTAATAATTACGTGTGTACACGTATGTGTCCATACATACATATACACGTGTTGTCGTCTCAACTTTTCTTATAAAGCATTTTCAATTTCACTTTAAAAATATTCGATTAAGTACTCATTTCATACTTAATTTTTTAACTGTTTTAATAAATAATACTTCAGTTTTCAAATTCATCATAAGGTCTATAATTTAATAAACAATACTTCAGTTTTCAAATTCATCTTAAAATTAATACTTCACATAATTTAAATAATTATAAGTGACGTAATTTTAATATTGGATGACATTTATCAAGTTATGAATAAATTTATAGATAGGAATTTAACGAAATGATTTTTTTAATAAAAATTGTAAATTCAAAGACTTTATTAAAAAATTTATAACTATTTATTAAAATGATAAAAACATAACATAGGGATTGGCCAGCAGAAATTCAGCTTACCGGTCCAAAAACAAAACGAATCTATCTTCAACTTTCATGGGTCGTGCCCAAAGACCTTTTAAAAAACGAAAGCTTCTGGCCAGAATTTAACCACGACAGGTGCTAACTACATATGCGAAACCACGCTTGCCCAAGGGGAGAGGCTAGTGGTCTCGCTGACATTACCAGCTCTCGTCTTTTCTTCAAGGGGTCCCAGTACACTCGAAGAACGACAAGCTTGAGAGGTACAGGTTGGCACCAAAATCACGCTTAAGTTTAATGTGTGCAGTATGCAATGGGAAAGCTCAAGATCCTATGCCCCATTAGGTCCTACTCTGAAGCTAATATTAAATCGTCTCTCACGCCAAAGCCCTCAAGGTCATTGTCAAACAAGGTCCGCAGAAGCATACCTTATCTAATCGACTTATGTTACTCTATTTTTCCTTTCTTTTTTATGTGCCCCTTTGGTTCTTTTTCCTTCTTTCGTCAGCAGTCATGGCAGCTCTGACGTTGAGCTGATGATGACAAGTCAACAAGATATGGATTGGAGGTTTAAAAAAATGGTAGGTCTAAAATATTCTTACAAAAAAATTCTCCCCCTTAAATTATGGAGAAAAATAGGCAACAGAATGAAAGCGATCACAAGAAAGCCCACAGGCAACCACAAAGGACTTTTTTCTTTTCTTTTTTCCGTCTCCACAGATACGTTTCAAACTGAAAAATCAGGATATACACAAATGAAATGGGGAAATAGATTGCCTCTTATCTGTAAATATTTGTGGCCCCGGACGACTCTTTCACATACATCTGTCTTCTTGAATGCGTTGACAAAGCTCTTCATAAGCTTCCACACAATCAGCTGTGAACCTCTCCATGGCGCCGAAAGTCTGCTTCAGACCTGACAGCAGACTGCTAGTATTAGCCATTTCACTCCGACGCAAGACTATTATATTATTACCCATCTTTTTCTCTTGAGCCTGCACCAGCTTCTGTATCTTTAGCTCCTCTCTGTCCAATATTTTAAGTTTGCTCTCCATATCCTTGTCTGCAACTGACCTTTGCTGCAGCTCTACAAGAAGCGGTTCCAAGAGTTGATTTAAGCTGGTAAGAACTCTTTGCATTGACTCGATCACTTCCTTCTCTGAGATTCTATCCATGACTTGTGACCACCTGTTGCAGATCACAAACACGGGGGGTGCACCAATCTTACCCGGGGAGAAGGGCACTAGGCCATCATGAGTTTCCTCAGGTTCATGCAGTAGACATCTCAGGAGCCACCCATTTAAGGCCTTACAATGGGCCCTTTGAGCGTCAATCCAATTGAAGAAGCTGAGTTTGCAGTTTTGAAGCTGAAACTTGAGTTGCATGCCTGCTTCAAGTTCAGGATAACCAAACTTCTCAGTAGATGTGATGCCATCTAAAATTTTCCCTTCTCCAACTGCTTGGGACTGACATCTGTGACAATCTAGCATGCCTTCCCACATTCCTCGCAACCTGAAATGACAAATAGACGATAGCCACCACAGATAAATTATAAAGCGCAACTATCATCAGCAAGAAAATTCCACCAAATAGTAGACTGGACGCCATATTTTGCTGATAATCACTTTAATCACATGCAGTGCAGGAAAAAGGGCCGAAAGTGAAAGAGGTGTTTTTTTTAAAAAAAATGTCATGCGACATTGGAATAATCACATACCCGAGAATTAATTTATTGATCTGTTCCCTCAACTCTTCATCCCTCATCTCGTTTATTGTAATTGATATCCTGTCAACAACCTGAATTGATATTTTCATCTTCGTAGATAAATCGCTGATTAAAGATTGAGTGGAGTCAACTTTATAAGCCTCTGCACCCCTTTCATTCATACGTTTCAGTTGCTTGCACTTCTTCTCATGAGTTGTAAGTAATTTTTCCTCAGCCTGCAAAATAAAGGAATGTCATCTATGCTTCCAATCAGTAAAATAACAACTCATCCATGCAGCACCGTAGACAAAGGAAAAGAGGCAAGGTGACCAGAGTAAGATCATAGGAATTACATACAAACAAATTAGGGGCAATCAATCTCAAACCAAATAACAAACCGAATCAGTAAGAAAGCTCCAGGGTAACAGAGTCACTACTGATTGGATTGTATAACATCCTCCAGACCCGAATCAGTAAGAGTTGCAAGCTCATCAGGGTAACAGAGTCACTACAGATTGGATTGTATCTCTCCACATTGTCTTGACTTGTCTCCAGACCCAAAAGGATTCCTTCTATCACTAAATAAGTGAAAAGAATCAATTTTAACGCCCTCATTCCAATTCTGTTTTCGGCAATGCAATATCTACAATTTATACGATGCAGGATGGTGGGGTTGGTGACAGAGAAGACCACAATAATTGGTTATTTTCTAGCGTTGGTAGGTAATATGGTTTCTTGGCCTATCCTAGTTATGAAAAATGATCGCGCATATCTCATATATCAGAACTATAAACCCATTTGAAAAAGCATCTCATGGTTGAATGCCCAATATCAAAAACTAGGCCTTTGAAAAAGTTAATGCCCAATATCAGTAGAAACCTGTGAGATAACTGATAGTGAGCATCTCATGGTTGACTTGCTAAATATTTCCGCCTGATACAGCCAAACTAAGCTTGCCAAGACACTATGAATTTAGACTAGAAGTTAATGTGTAGTCAAGAAGTAGCTAGCTGCACCCACTAATTAGTGGCATAAATAAGAAAATTTCAAAGTAGATTCTCACTTCGCATTGCATTACGAATTCAGAAAGAAGTAGAGTTGACTTTGCATTGGGCAACCAATTGCGTACCTTGACTTCGTTATAGAGCTTCTTCTCCCACATGCACAGTTTCTCCAAAGTAGAAGAGATATTCCCAGAAGTCAAACCCACAGCATCGTGATCAGGACCAATCTTCTTCATCAACGGAGAGAACTTTTCCATACTTCTCCGTGGCAAAGACGGAGTAATCGCGTTCAAAACCTTGAAAGAAACTGCTGCACAAGGAGCCATCAAACTGATCACTCATGAGAAATTGTACTTTTGTTTGGAGAGGGGAGAACACTACTTCCATAAAGTATTGCAAATGTAGGAGGGGAAAAGAGCAATACCTTGATTAACGGCAACTTTCTCATAACGGAAAACTCTGATCTCGAACAACTTCGAAACTTCATTGCCCGAATCCGAAGCTTTATCGAACAGAGCATGAATTTCTCTCATTGCTTCGGAGACAACACGTGTGCCGGCATGAGTATCGGGCCGATCTTTCTCCGAGATATCGTTGTTCTCGTCCGAGACATTAGCCGCAGAGTGGGATTTTTCGTGTTCCTCAGTCTTCTTCTCCACCGGCTCGTGCTCAAAGTCGGGAATTTCCTCTTTGTGATCGAACTGCGGTTCGTACCGCTCATACGCGTCGAAGAAATTCAAGAAATCCCAAGCCGAGTTGCTTGGAGGCGGAGGCGAAGGTGCTAGTGTTTGGTTGTGGTTCAGATAATAGTCATGTCTTTGGTTAAAGTAATCGACTTCTTTCTCCGTGTCCTCTGCTTCGGTAGGATGAAATTCGATGCGAGGATTCGTATTATGATCTGAATTCGAACTGGAATAGGCATGGTGTGGCGGAGGAGAAGATTTTGGAGGGTCGGGTTGATCAGAATCTGAGTGCTCAGTGATTAGGGTGAAGAAACGGTGGAGAGCGGGGCCGAGCGTCCTGAGGGACTGCATGTACGCCACATGGGCATCGGCGAGGGCGTAGCTTTGGCTAAGCGCTTCCTCGAGGAAATTGCAGCGGTCGCGGCATAAAGCCACCGGCGGAGGGTCGTCGAGCTTCGAATTCCCGCAGCCCATGAGTGCCCCGCTTAATCGAAAGCAGAGAACTCCGAAACCCGAATGGTTTATGAGGCAGGGGTAGATTCAACCAGTCGTGTCTTATAACGGACGGAATACGGACGGGGAAGCTTGGTGTACGCGTGGTTTAATTGTCTGGGTTGATTGCGCATTTACGCTGCGTGACTGAGATTAGGGAGTGGATTGTTTGTTGTTTAGTGTGAGGGACAGTGTGGCGGGATTCGCTATTTGGATTTTCCAGTATAACGTCTCTTTGGTTTCTTATTTCACTTCTCCAGCATTTTTTTGGCAGTAGGGTCCTCGTTTTAGTCGTTTTGCGTCCACAATATGCTCTCGGCTATCGGCTTCTCCTTCGTTTTTTTTTTTTTTTTTTTTAAATTAACTTATACCAATCTTTACCTACAGAGCTCGGATCTGATCCAATTAAAAAAGCACGGATCGGATTAAGAACTAAACAACAAACTTTAGATGCAATTAAACCAGCCTCACAACTCAAATACATTCTCCCTCAATTCCCTTAGTTTATTACTGCCACCATCCCATGTTAAAACACTTTGTGCCCTTCCCTCTCACATGTCTTCATTGTTTCTCTTATTTTCAGTGGGAAATTATAGGTGGAAATCACCACTTACAAGATAATTATAGGTGGCCAAGACAAGGAATCACAATGTCAAGCTGATTTCTTATATAAATTCAAATATGCGATTATTGCATAACAGTAACAGTACTCTTGCTGAGAATTCGACAAGCTAACGGTAAGACTTTCTTTTCAAAGCAATTATAGCATGCATGATGCGCTAAAGTTTGAGCTTAATTCGTTGCAGGAGATCGATAAAAGTATATCTTGATTTGGGTACGGAACGAAAACGATTTCTAAAGTCCAATTGCATATTAATTGTCTTCATGATGATCTACAGAAAATGGCCCAGTAGTTTAGAAGTGAAGAGGGGGGGGGGGATCAAACCTAAAACATTGGGAGCTATTGATCTATAAAGTGCATTACTTTTACTATCTAAAAATTAAATCATAAACAAAGAATTACGACCATGACGAGAATTCGAATCCGATGGTACCTCGAAAGGGCGTTTTGGGGTGGAATGGAATTCCAGCTCAACAGGATTTGTCTGTTCCAACTTCTCTTTAGTTTTCTGGCTGTTAGTGAGCACAGGAACGAAAGCGTGAGCATGGTCCTCCTCTTTTGTTATTGCATGTCCAAAGTCGTAGGAAAAGCGGAAAAGCTGTCCTTTTGTTTGTACCACCTAAGATAGTGTAAGCGTTAAGTGGTGAATGAGAATTATCGTGGCTTTACTTCTCTTTAGGGTACCCCACCAACAATGCTGCAAGTTTTTTTACAAAAAGTAAATGCGGGTATCGCATCACCTTCGCACGGAATATTATTATATCTTGTGTTTGAAGAGTGCAATTGTAAAAATCATTCTCGAATTATAATAAGCTTCATATTAATTTTGAATAGCTGTTGGTTTTTATTTTTAAGTAATTTTGAGTTTATCAGCTTGGTATTAAATAGTTCATATATATGCTTTTTCTTGTGTAGTAATATGTAAATTTTACTTTTTATTGATAAAATGAGGCCAGGGAAGAACAAGTGTTGAGTCTCTGTCTGATGACTTGACCAGTTGTTAGACCCTCTAGTCTTCGGCTTGATAAATTTTGATAATTTTCGTATAAAATGTAAATTTTTCCCTTAATATAAAGATCTAACAACTAAGCTAAGATTAAACCCTTCCACAAAAAAAAAAAGAGAGCTAAGATTAACCCGTCCTTGCAAAACTTTATCACGGACCAAGTTCCTTTAATTTTGTTATGGACTGTCAAAAAAGAAAAGCTTGTTATTGCCAATTTCCGTGGTCCTTGTGTCTCTGTTACTTGCATCAGGTAACACAATTATTTTTTCTTTCCTTTTTTTCTAATTTCAGGAAAATCACCTTTAGCTTTTGATGTCACACTAAAGTAGTTGAAAGTTTATCACCTTAGTATCAAATAGTTTATATATATATATGCTTTTCTTGTGTAGTAATATGTAAATTTGACTTTTTATTGATAAAATGAGGCCAGGGAAGAACATGTGTTGAGTCTCTGTCTGATGACTTGACCAGTTGTTAGACCCTCTAGTCTTCGGCTTGATAAATTTTGATAATTTTCGTATAAAATGTAAAATTTTCCCTTAATATAAAGATCTAACAACTGAGCTAAGATTAAACCCTTCCAAAAAAAAAAAAAAAAGAGCTAAGATTAACACGTCCTTGCAAAACTTTATCACGGACCAAGTTCCTTTAATTTTGTTATGGACTGTCAAAAAAGAAAAGCTTGTTATTGCCAATTTCCGTGGTCCTTGTGTCTCTGTTACTTGCATCAGGTAACACAATTATTTTTTCTTTCCTTTTTTTCTAATTTCAGGAAAATCACCTTTAGCTTTTGATGTCACACTAAAGTAGTTGAAAGTTTATCACCTTAGTATCAAATAGTTTATATATATATATATGCTTTTCTTGTGTAGTAATATGTAAATTTGACTTTTTATTGATAAAATGAGGCCAGGGAAGAACATGTGTTGAGTCTCTGTCTGATGACTTGACCAGTTGTTAGACCCTCTAGTCTTCGGCTTGATAAATTTTGATAATTTTCGTATAAAATGTAAAATTTTCCCTTAATATAAAGATCTAACAACTGAGCTAAGATTAAATGATTAACCCGTCCTTGCAAAACTTTATCACGGACCAAGTTCCTTTAATTTTGTTATGGACTGTCAAAAAAGAAAAGCTTGTTATTGCCAATTTCCGTGGTCCTTGTGTCTCTGTTACTTGCATCAGGTAACACAATTATTTTTTCTTTCCTTTTTTTCTAATTTCAGGAAAATCACCTTTAGCTTTTGATGTCACACTAATGTAGTTGAAAGTTTATCGCCTTAGGATCAAATAGTTTATATATATATATGCTTTTCTTGTGTATTAATATGTAAATATGATTTTTATTAATAGAATGGTAATGGGAAGAACAAGTGTTGAGTCTCTATGGATGACTTGATCAGTAGATGGATCCGCTAGTCTTCGGCCTAAGCAATTGTAGGATCAGAGTAAATTTGTAAATTGATAAATTCTGCTAATTTCAGTTCCGGAACAAAACGTGATTTTCCCTTACTATAGAGATCTAACAATTGAGCAAAGCCTAACTATTAAGTAGCGTTGTTCAATGATGCCGCCAGTGCCGATGTTACTGGCTCCGGCACCGATAGCAATGGTAACTATGACGAATGCAGTTAACCACTGAGTTTCGGCAGTTCACCGCAACTTTTTTTAAAAAAAAAAAAAAAAAAAACTATTTTAATGGTGCGTTTCAATTAACCTTAACCTAAATTTTAGCACCCCCTCTTGTGTCTTTAGTTCGGATTCTTGTCAACCACTTCATTTACACTCATACTCTCTCTCTCTCTTTAGTCTCTACACACTCTCTCCGTCGCTCTCTCCCACTTCGGAGCTGCCTACTGTCGCATGCAGCCACAGTCGTCAACAGAGGTTGGGATTGAAAATTTGAGAGTTAGCGAACTTGCGACGGAGACTTCATGAATCATCAAAACCGGTTTTGAATATGTTGATCTTGTTTGTTGTTTGTCATTCTTTACTTTGTTTTGAATTTGTTTGCTGTTTGCGATTTGCGAACTTGAAATTTGAAAGTTAGTGAATCTATAACGGTCTAATATGGAGTAATGGAGACCATTTTGATCGAATTATTTGGTTTTTTTTTTTTGAACATTTTGAAAGTTACACAGTGGGCCAGTTGCTGTGTAACCATCACGGGCAAAGACCAGTTTTTATAGTCAATTGGTGCCGATTCTAAGTTCTCTCACCAAGATTAACGGTGATAGTGGCGATTTTGGCCAAACCAACCCTTTACTCAACCTTATTACTATTAAGAAAAAAGGAAGAAAAAGAAAGAAAAAAAAAAAAAGTGCAATTCCTAAGTGGTCCTTACAAAACTTTATCACGGTCCAGGTTGCTTCTCTTTTGTTATGGTCTGCCAAAAAGAAAAGTTCGTTGTTGCCAATTTTCATGGTCCTCGTGTATCAGAAAGCACCAATTTTATTTTATTTTTCTAATTTCGGGATAACACCTTTCTTTTTTGATTGTCGCACAAAAGTAGTTAAAAGGTAATCAGAAGTGGAGACGATTTGAAGGAGTTTTTGAATTCTAGGTAAAACAATCATGGAAAACAATGATTATGTTGTTTTATTCCAACTATGATGTGACAGAGGACATCATAGACCGTTAACATTTATAGGATCTGATCAAAGTAGCCAATTAGATTCAAAACCCTGATCATGTGACACCAAACGTCAGGTAACTACCTACTACTAAGTATTAAGACCAAAAAAAAAAAAAAGGTGAAATACACAATTGAACGAAATCAGACAGAAATTTGATCTGATAGAGATTAGCACATCATCGGATTAGATCATGGATCACGCAGTTACCACCAAATGTGGCAGCCCAATAGTTAGGGCCCAAGCGACCATGAAGCTAGGCACAGGCTGAACCTGTGACAGAAGCACTTGAGTAGTAGTAGTGTCATCCAAAAAGGGATGGTTGCGTCCTCTATTGGACCGTCGGGTGGGATTAGGGTCACGCTATGGTTCAGTCTTCTGTTTGGCAAGTGCTTGCAAGTCTTCAATCTAGGTTCCAGACAACCTAACGAGTAAGGACTATTATGATAAAGTCCAAGCAGGGTTGTCAAGTCTTGTTGCTCTTTTTTTAATTTTTTTTCATATATATATAAAAAAAAAAAGTTAATTAAAATTTTCCCTTCAAACTACTGTCTGATTCTCAATTACTGCCATAAACTGTAACTCATTGTAACTCACTCCAATAAACTATACTTCTCATTGCAATTTCATCCTTCAACTGATTGAAGTTGTTATATCGAACTGTGTCTCTCCCACATAACAGGCACGTGATATTCTCCTTACGTGAAAAAATAATTTTACTTTTGTTTGAGTCTTCCCTAGTCTTCTGTAGTGCTTGTAGAGCTAAAAAAATAATATTGTAGTTAGTTGATTTTTATTTTTATTAAAAAAAAATTGACTTACTTATAATTGAGCTAGTCAAATTTGTCTTTTGAAATAAAGGAGAATGTCACGTATCGTTTATATGGGACGAAAACCGTTCGATATAACAACTTCAGTAGGTTAGGGGATGAAATTGTAATGAAAAGTATAGTTTTGTGGGAGTGAATTGCAATAAGTTAAAGTTTGTGGAGTATTTAAGAATCAGACGATAGTTTGAGAAGAAAAATTATAATTAACTCATAACAAAAAAAAAAAAAAAATCATACAGTCTATTGTTAGTTTTCAGTACATCCCTCGGGCATATTCCAATGAAGTACGGTGATAATTGTCAAAACTAGGTAATATGTGATGCTTCGTATTGAAGATTTTAAACTCTAACGAGTGTATTGTAAGCAGCTGGCCATGCTCAGCAATGATTGCCTTAGAGATAAGAACCTTATGCCAAAGTGTCTAATGTCCCAAAACTCGACGGTTGGGGGACCCCGTGCGATTGTTGCGGATTGTACCTTTGGGAACACATTTTGTTCGAAGCTTTTGAGTCTAAAGTTGTTATAAAGGACTAGTTAGAGTCATTTTTTGAAATCAAAGTGACAGAATTCTGCTTCCTCGTTTCAAAAAGTAGAACCAACTGAATATTTTTATCTCTTAATTTGAAAAAATAAGTCTATGCAGATAGAAACGTGTCACATCATTTAATGATGGAGAGCAAGATTTAGCATTTCTGTCTCTTTGATTTTAAAAAATAAATATAAGCTGTATATTTTTAATAGATTTGGACTGAATCTTTTTCCTTGTACCTTCTAGTCTAACTTTTTTTTTTAAGCAAACGTGAATTTTATTTCACTAAGAATCTTACAAAGTGTGCTTAATATAAACGACCTATTAAAACCGGATATAAATAACGGGGCATAGAAAACTGAGAAAGTCTCGTATTTCTAAGCCTTTTGTGGATACTTTGTCTAAGTTTTGTTATCTCTAATAGAAGAAGGTTATATTTTCCTTAGATATTTCGCAAATTACAATTTTTTTTAAGAATTTTTTTTTTAACAGATCTGATCTATGTCCATCAAGCCCGGAAGTGAAGATTTTAAGAGTTCATGAGCTACGTGCTGGAGCCTTATTATATTTGCAAATCAATGCCAAGGCAATAAATAAATCTAAAGAGCATCACCAAACAAGGCCGACGTCATCTCTGCCTGAAGCTGGTAGACAAGCTCAGCCGGGCACTTTTGAGCTTTCTTTCTAGGCTGTGCATAAGCGGTGGCGGTGGCAGTTATGCTTCACCGCCACCGCTATGGGTGGTTGTCCAAAAACGGACACCGCCCTCACCGCCACCGCTATGGGTGGTTGTCCAAAAACGGACACCGCCCTCACCACCGTGAAGGGAGGAAACCGGCACCTAACAGTGGCCGTAGCGGTTACCACCATCTATACTGGAGATTACAAAAATGAAAGAAAAAAAAAAAACAAATCGAATAATCAAAGAGCAAATCTCGTAAAACTTAACAAATCAATAGCAAAAAAATTTCCAAATCTTCACATCTCAACCAAATCCTAAAAACCTTAACAAAAATTTCTTAAATTGTAACCCGTATAATCAATACCAAATCGAAATCCAAATTCAAAAAAATTTCCAAATCTGAAATCTCAACCAAATTGTAAACAGCCTAAAAAAAATTTCTAAAATTGCGAAACCCTGTAATCAATACCAAATCTACACATTGACATTCGCTTGAAAAATGCCACAAATTTGAAAAACTTTCCAAAAAATTTCCAAATATGAAATTTCATAAACAGCTAAAAAAAAATCCAAAATTGCAACCCCTCAATACCAAATCACAAGAAAATCTCCACATTCGCAAGAAAATCTCCATATATTTGAAAAGCTTTCAAAATCTAAATAAAAAATTTCCACAAACCCAGTAAATCGCACCCAAATCGCATATATAATATCAAATCACAAGGAAACTGGGGGAGAGAGAGAGAGAGAGAGCTAAAGAGAGTTGTAGCCGTTGCTTGCTCGTGCAAAGGGGGAGATAGGTGCCGATCGAGGAGGGGGAAAGGAGAACAGAGAAAATTTTTGGGGGAGGGGGCTGCAATACTCTGCCGTCTGGGAAAATGGGAATGAGGGAGGTTGAGGGGCCTCGAAATCTTTAGGGTTTCGTGGCCCCTCAAACAACGACGTTTCTCTTAAAGAGAAACGTTGTCGTTTTGCATAAAATAAATGTAACGGTGGAAACTGCTACCGCCTAAATAAAATCTGACACCGTTATGAGGCAAGGAAAAAAACAATCGGCGGTGCCTAAATCACCACCCCACAGCAAAATCTGACACCGTTACCGGTGCCGCTGTGAGGCAAGGAGCGATTTACAACACCGTCGGCGGTGCTAGTAAATCGGTATACCCGATACCCGGTATACAGCCTTATTTCTTTCTCTAACTCGATACAGGCCGAAGGGCCATGTGCTTGTGGAGGCCCAGAGTCGGCCCAGGAGGAGGCATAAGGAATTAGTAATTAATTAAGTTGAATGAACTCGCGATTTCCGAACTCCTATCGTGGACTAATTAGGAGCGCATCCGAACTGTGACAGTGATAGTCTGACAGACATGACGATGATGCGCGGTGGAGTGAGGGACAAGTACCTCTCTTTATTCTCCTCTCGTTGAGAGGAAATTGCTAGCTAAGCCCTGAGCTAAAACTGGCTGTTAATGCCTGTACACGATCCAATTCTCCAGAGCAATAAGTTGAAAGGAAGCTGGTACCAATAATTGTAAGCTTTTTCTGGTTTTCTTAATCACTTTCTTCCTAAGGCTGCATTTTCTGGTGCAAAATGATGAAGGAATGATTGCTTTCAATTAATATAGGATTTTACAGCAAAACCAACGTCTTTTTTTTTTCACTTTTATAACATAAAATTAAACTGAATTAGTTAACGATCGAATTATATCCTACGAATCATTTGCTGTTTTCCTTGGACCGGTGATGTTCGGCAACGTGGCGTGAGCTCGTTAGCTTTTCTGTGTCTTCATCTTCTCATTGTTAATTAAGTGCCATGTTGGCACTACATGCATCCGAACTCTGCGGACCCCTTGACGCCATGTGCGTCTCCTACGAGGCATGCATTATTGGTTATGATTTCCTAAAAACAAAAATGTTTCTATGTTTCTTCTTCTTAGTTGGCTTGGAAAGGTAAATAACAATTTTCTTGTAAATAATTCCTAAAACATATATATCGTCGATGTCACTTGGGGTTGAAGTTTTCAATTTAAACATGGAATGTATACAAATCTTAAAAACCGTAAGTTCAAATATTGGATTTGAGTTTAGAAGTTGTTTTGACTCTTAATTTATTGAAAATTAGTGACATCCAACATTATCTTTTTGGGGGACGATCAATTTTTTGAGTTATATGGAGTTATTGACACCATTAATTCAATCAGAAAAAAGAAGCAAATTCACAATATTATCAACTAGAGCAACTGTCTCAAATTAAGATTTTGAAGAAAGTAAACTGTACACAAATGTCTATTCCTTGAAGTAAATTTCATCGTCTTTTTTCTGCTTAATTGCCCCCTCTCTCCTCTCTCCACATCCATAGTCCATACTGTCATTGTGTGAGAGCGTTGAGTAGCGAAACTCTTGCGCTGATCAAACCCCTAAACACCCTCCCACTACCATTTTCAATGTCACCAATACAGCGCTCAAAATCCTGCATTTTCTTCAATGCCATCTTCACCTCCTCGTCTGACTTTTTTCGTAGACCCCACAAGCTCTGCAATCCCACTTGTTGGAATTCAAGAATGCTCTCCTCAACCTTGACTTTCTTTGCCTTCTTGGACAACCCCAACCCCATCCTGGACGATTTTCTCGATGCAAATGACGCCGATATTCCATTAAAGAGGGCAACCGAGACCAACACGGTCGCTTCAATTACGTCTCCAATGACACCCACCAGCTCGATTTCGTCGACTGCTACGGCATCCGATATTGTGGGAACCCCGACGCATCGGATCGATGAGACAAGTTTTCCCATCTCCTTGGCCATCTGCTTTCGAGCTTTCACGTACGTAACAACCTTCGACTCGTCTCTCTTTCTTGTAGCCACCTGCGCCGCCGAGTGCACCTCTCTCAAACCCAACACCGATGTCTGGAAGATTCCGTATACGTCAACAAAACGAAGGAAATCTTCTAGGAGCTTCTCAACCCAGAGGGCGTGACAATGTTTTCGTAGGGTTTCTTGGGTTTGAGGAAGCTGAAGAACGTCGTCGAGGTAGTCGTGGACGGTCTTGAGACTGCTCAAGCCGTCACAGAGCCAAGACGAAGTTCGGGCTTCAGGCTTGGAAGCCCAGGAGTTGAGCTTGTTGATCTCGTCCTCGAGCTGTGAGATCAAGGGGTGGGATCTGCATGGAAGACTGATGGACCTGACATGGTGAGAGATGGTTGTTTTGGCCGACGATGGACGGTTGGTGTTGATCTTGTTAGGGAAAGAAAGGGAGCGTCTAAAAACACCAACCATTTTTTCTCCTTTTTAAGGCGATACACAATAATAATACAATCAGAATTCGAATTCACTCTCTCCCAAATCCTCTGCAAATCGTGCTTGGAGAAGAGGAAAAGCTAAGAGGGGTTTTATAAAGGGTGCATGGACAGCTACAATTACAACTAAGACGCACGAGGGGGTGAGGCACGATGTGGAGGGGGACTGGATCCGCGAATAAATCCAGCTGTTTGGGCTAATCAAGTGGGAGACGCCGCAGTATATCGAGAGCAGACACCACGTGGTTTTGACACGCTGGCTTTCTTAGACTGTGGGGCTACTTGTTACATCTCACTGGGGTGGAAAGCCCAAGGGGCAAAGTGACAAAAAAGCACAGGCAGCGTGGACTTGACTCGTTATGCTAATTTGTGGAATCTCTAGCACGAACTGATCAGTAGACAGTAGTGATATTTTCTTGGACTATTTTTCTTCGTTTCACAATTAAGGAATCAAGGTGCAAGTGTAGCTGTATGTTTAGAATTCTCTCTCCCATGGATTTTAAAACTCGTCTACCTGAAGGATCAATTCACGTTAAGAGATGACAGATGAGGCAAATATTGGCATGGATCCCACCTCTGTGTAACAGCGCATTGGTATTCTGGACTCCGGTAATCTGTGCTGGTTTTCTGTTAACGCGTCTCAGGGCATGTGGGCAGCGCTGCCAACGCGCTCGAAGAGGCTAACCAGTCTGACCACGTTTTGTTTCTGAGGCGTCAAGTTTTCTGTTCTCTTAACTAATAGATCCGTATTCTATTATCGTAGAAGCGATGTGCCTAATTTTGGAACTCAAGAAACTAGGCGACAAGACATATATGACAGATAGGCTTGGAATAACTTGCCTCTTTGACTTTGTCTATTAAGGTGAACTCACGAGATTCTGTGCCTCTTGGGCATAACCTAAACCGTCGTCGTAGCACGCTTGAAGTTGAAACCCTAATTAGTAATTATACGTTTGAATTTTACTGTTTAATTTAAAAATACAGTCATACACATTGGCATCGACTCGTCAGCCCACGTGCAGATTATTGGATATGGAATCTTCACCAATAATTTTGAAGAAAATGTCACATTTTTTTCATTCTCCTTTTTTAATTTCTACTGTACATAATGGAGGATAAATTATTACATATTTTTTTCTCGTGGGTGAGAAAGAAGGCCACGAGATTTCTTTTGTTTTTCTTTGATTTTAATTTGGTGCGAGGATATAAATTCCAAAATTTTAAGAGGCTGTAGAAGTGCACATTTTTTTCCTTTTTACATCGCGTAGCTTTTCAAAATTTTATTAAAATTTTAACACAAATGCAAATTCCAATACTCACCAAACCCGGTGTAAAATAGACGTGACACGAGCTGCTGTTGGCAGTCTATCGCATTGTACATTGAAAACGAAGATATGATTAATTCATGGGTCCCGCTTCTAAAGCAATAGGAACGGCGCTTTCTGTAACGCCTCATTGGTAATCTGTAACGTCTCGATCGGCACATGAAGTCTGGAAATGCGAAGGCCAAAGAAGGTAACATTGGAACTTGTGGGTTATGTTTTAATGGTTTTAAAAACGTTTTTCTCATTTCGAAACTGTTTTTAATCGATTTTTTCACACATAAAAATATTTCTAATTTTTAATAAAACTTTGGTCCTGCACGCCTGCGTGCATTTCAAATCTAAAATTTTAGACTTTTTAAAAATTTTAATATAATAAAAAATTATAATATAATTTCTCTCTCCCATCAAATTATTACTTTTTATTATGATAAATATAAAAAATCATCTCTCTCTTCATTTTTTCGCCAAATACAATATCCTAAAATTTTAATCTCCCCAAATTTTAACACTCAAACTCAGTTGTCTAAAAAACAACAAGGAGCTAAAAAAAAATGAAGTCAAAACCCTAATTAGTAATATAGAAGGCACTTGATTAGATCTCAATTTGTTGCTGTAAAAGAGGACATTCCCACAAATATTATGTACACACGTACACAAATACATACCAAAAATACTATGTCAACAACAACGTCTAATGGTTTATATGGGGAGTTATTGTGGTCCTGGGTAAACAAAGTGGAAAATGTTCGGGAAAATTTTATTAGTTTTGCCAATCATGTACCAACGAGGGAACTGGTTGGTCCAACTATACAGGACATTAGACAAATGATTCTCTCTGGCTGGTCCAAGTATTAAGTTTTGCCATTCATGTACTAACGAGGGAACTTGTTGGTCCAACTCATGTAAACCCACTCTCTCCTCAATTTCTCTCTCTAGATTCTATCCGTAGCTCCCAAAAAGACCCAAGAGGAGGGCCGGAGCTACAACTCCTCCCTCCCCTTCCTTTCCCGTATTCCGTCCTTGCCATACTTGGTTTGTTGTGAATCTGGCATTTTGTTCTTAGGTGGGCAATGAGCGACAGTCGACGGCTTCCGGCAACCCTCGACAAACACGCTACCCGGCTTTGGCGTGATGGCATTGGCATGTCTATGCTAAAGCACCCCATGCGACATCCGTGGATCTCACTCGCTGAACCATCCGGGTGCGTTACCTACCACGCTCCTTAGGAATGGCTTCACCGGCTCTTAACCTCGGGAACGGATTGCCTCCGAAGGCAAATCCGTCCGAATGACCGAATGGATGGCTGAAACTTCAACTTTCAGCCATCGAACGGTGGAAAATGCCCGAGCGGTGGCTGCTCGGCAGGTGTGGGTCCCGGGCGGGACCCACACTGCTCGGTAACTCCACCGTTGGATGGCTGAAAGTTGAAGTTTCAGCCATCCATTCGGTCATTCGAACGGATTTGCCTTCGGAGGCAATCCGTCCCCCTTAACCTCTCTCTCCAGTCTTTGATCTCCCCTTCCCGCTGACATATGTTCCTCCACGTGTCACCTCTGCCACCAGGCTCATCGTGGTTAGCGTCTATTTGCGTGGTTTTCACTTCGCATTGTTGTCCTAGTCTACTGCCTTAGTCAAATATTTGCTTGTGTTTGGTCTATTCGCTTTTTGTGAGCTTTCGCGCTCACTCACCAAAGACCTTATATTCTTATTTATAGGCTACGGCTCCTTACGGTTGTTATTGGACCTTATAATTATTGGATGGTTTTGGACCTTCTCAATCTCAACAACTAGTTTAAGAAGTGAGACTTTCTCTCATATTTATAAACTGGCCAATAACCTCTTCTACAACCGATGTCGGACTAACCCTAACAATCTTCCCCTTACACATGGGCCCTAGGTTGGGTGAAGACAACTCGTTTCTCCTATGGACTGTTGGATTTGAGACTTGTTGGTAAACATGAGCTTTGATACCAGTGTTGGGTGGTCTTAGGCCTTTTCAACCCTAAAAACTAGCTTAAGAGACGAGGATTTCTCTCACACTTATAAACTGACCACCAACCCCTTTCACAACCGATGCAGACTAACCCCAACAATCTTTCCCTCACACATCGGGTCCTGGGTTGGGTGAAGACAACATGTTTCTCCTATGGACTATTGAGTCTAAGACTTGTTGGTAAACTTGGATTTTGACACTAGTGTTAGGTGGTCTTGAGCTTTAATACCACTTTGTTGAGAGAGATAACGACAAACAAACAGCGGAATAATTTTTCTCTCTAGATGAAAGCAAATAGAACGCAATTTCAACAATCATACATATTGAAAAATAATCTCAAAATAATCAATCACACCAAGCCAAAACAACACAAGCAATTTTTACGTGGAAAACTTATCCGGTGTGAGGAAGAAAAACCACGGGACCTAATCCAGTCAAAATCTCTACTATAGAATTGAATAATGGGTATACAAAGTTTTCTCTAATCACAACTAAAGTCTACAACTCAGATCTTCAAAATGATATCAATCTTGGCAAATACAACTGAAAAACAAAGAAAATATCAACCAGTTTACGGTTATTGTTCACGCGTACGAAATATTGTTAGCTCAAAATCTTATCTTCATCGTTCAGATTATAGCTCCTTGTGTCGTGAACGTCTTCTCTAAATCTCAGCTTTATCAAACTACAGACAAAGTGAGATCTAGCCTTTAATGAAACATAGGCGTGAAAGAGAAAAAATTGTCTCTTTTTTTCTTTCTCGTCTTTTAATCTGTACGACTTAAATAACTCATCTTTAGAATTATAAATTAAGACCCTAATAGGCTTTGGACCTTATTAAAAAATTGTTAATTAAACTTTTACTTCACATAGAATGAATTAATCCAACAAGAATAATTTCTACTGTGAATTTTCAGCTCTGTAGATTTTGCTTTTTCAATAAGATGTCTTGATTAGAAGAAAAAAATTAATTTGAGTTGGCCTATTGACCCATAGACCCACGCTCCCCGCTATCCATCACAAAACTATTTCAGTGCAGAAGTGACTAATCAGTCACTTCAAAAACAATTACGCTGGCAATTGCATGTCAACGGCCAAAGAAAGCTGGAGAAAGTTTCAGCTAGCAATTATTACTACTACGAAGTCCAATAAGAATTCCTTAACCTGTAAAGTACACGCATCTCTAGCCTGCTGACCTTTCAAGCTGACCAGAGACCACGAGTATTAATATCTTAACTAACCGTTTCATGCCTATTCAGTTAAGCTAAAAACGACCCGCCGGCCCCTAGTTTTGGAACTCAACAAACTTGGCGACCTGCAGACATGACAGATAGGCTTGGAAGAACTTGCCTCGTTGACTTGTGAAGTTGAAGCCACGAGATTCTGAGTGCCTTAATATAGTCATGATAACGGAGGGATCGCATGCTTCATCAACGGTGAGCTTCACGTTCAAATTTTATTTTCGGGGAGGAAGAAAACGTATCGTTATACAGACTAGAGTCGACTCAGCCCACGTGCAGTGCAGATGAATGGATATATCATATGGTATTGTTATTCGATCTTCACCAATAAATTTGCAGAATGTGACGCATTTCTATTCTTTTCCTTTCTTTTATTCTCCGGTTTTGGGGATGGGATACAATACTATTTTCTCTCTTTCTTTCACGGGGAATAAAGAATAAATTAAGCCACGAGCGTAGGGTTTCGTACTTAAATCTAATAGCCGGCAAACATCGTAAAACAAAAATGAAAAATATTGAGGACGAAGAGATGCCGACATTCCGAAAGGCAAAACTGGCTGTTCTATGGGCCTTTAAACGAAGGAAAGAAGACTGCCTAATCATGATCCATAGCCCAACGGGCAAGCTGGCACTTTGTAATGAACAAAGTTGCAAGCTTTATCAAACGTTGAGATTAGCTTTAAAAACTGCCACGTGTTGGGTGACGTGTCATGGGTGTTGGCATTGAACAGGTAGTACGAATAAAGCAGCTTGTTAGTAGATTACACGACACCCGTAGTTTGCACTTTGCAGTGTGTTCGTACAACATGGAGAAGGAAAGAGATCAGAAGGACGTTGAGAAGCAAAAGCAGGCGCCCAATATTACGCCGATGACGCCTGTGACCCATGATGCCTACGGTGGAGGTGTTAGAATTATGTGCCCTAGATAACCAAACGATAACCCAGTCCTATATCTCATATGGAATATAGTTTGGTGGAAGGAATTAATTGTATGTAAAAGGGGTATATTTGTAATAATCTCAAATTTCAGGGGTCAATTACAATATGTTGATGGACTTGATTGTATTAGTAGAAGCCCTAATTTTATTAAAAGAAGAGTTCTTCAGTTTAATCCTACGGCTGGAATTTGAGATCCCTAAGGATCCTATGTCTCATGCTCTCTCTAGGGTTTCCCAAGGCCTATAAATAAACTGTTATATTCAAGGGGTTGGCCATCGGAACCTATTAGAGAAATCCCTAACATGAGAGAGTGATATAAATCCCTTAGGAGGCAAGACATTTGTGTTGCTATTTTATTCTGAATCGCTGGAGTTTTGGATTGGATCGTGAAGCGGGTTGAAACTTGTGGATTTCCGAATTACTATATCAAGGTAAGTAATCGAATCCGAAATTGCGATTATATTCCTGATAGATGTTTTTGTTGAAAACATGTTATTTATTTAGTTTAATTTCGCATAAACTATCAGTGGTATCGGAGCCATATGATTGCAATTGTTGGATTATATGAACCTTGCTAATTTTTGATTGAGAATCAAAAGCCAAAACCCTTTCTAATTACTGTTCACGCATTATTATGAATAGTACATGATTTTATTGTATGACAATTCGTTTTTACTGTTCACGGTGGTTTTGATAAAATTTGCTGGTGATTATTAACGTTTGGCATGTTAGGTTCACGTGATGAACAGTGCCGCCGGAGTCTGGCCGGCCCCATTCCGGCGCGGCTGGCCGGATAGCCGTGGAGGCTGGCCGCAGGCCAACCTTGCATTCCTGCAAGGGGCCAACGGCGCCCAGGGCATTGAGATGCCATGGGTCAAATGCTTGGGCCTCGGGTAGGGCAACAATTGCCCTACCCTGCCCAAGGCTAGCAGCCAAGCCCAAAGGTTGGGCTGGGTCAGTGCAGAAGTGACTAGATGAAAGCAAATAGAACGCAATTTCAACAATCATACATATTGAAAAATAATCTCAAAATAATCAATCACACCAAGCAAAACAACACAAGCAATTTTTACGTGGAAAACTTTCCGGTGTGAGGAAGAAAAACCACGGGACCTAGTCCAGTCAAAATCTCTACTATAGAATTGAATAATGGGTATACAAAGTTTTCTCTAATCACAACTAAAGTCTACAACTCAGATCTTCAAAATGATATCAATCTTGGCAAATACAACTGAAAAACAAAGAAAATATCAACCAGTTTACGGTTATTGTTCACGCGTACGAAATATTGTTAGCTCAAAATCTTATCTTCATCGTTCAGATTATAGCTCCTTGTGTCGTGAACGTCTTCTCTAAATCTCAGCTTTATCAAACTACAGACAAAGTGAGATCTAGCCTTTAATGAAACATAGGCGTGAAAGAGAAAAAATTGTCTCTTTTTTTCTTTCTCGTCTTTTAATCTGTACGACTTAAATAACTCATCTTTAGAATTATAAATTAAGACCCTAATAGGCTTTGGACCTTATTAAAAAATTGTTAATTAAACTTTTACTTCACATAGAATGAATTAATCCAACAAGAATAATTTCTACTGTGAATTTTCAGCTCTGTAGATTTTGCTTTTTCAATAAGATGTCTTGATTAGAAGAAAAAAATTAATTTGAGTTGGCCTATTGACCCATAGACCCACGCTCCCCGCTATCCATCACAAAACTATTTCAGTGCAGAAGTGACTAATCAGTCACTTCAAAAACAATTACGCTGGCAATTGCATGTCAACGGCCAAAGAAAGCTGGAGAAAGTTTCAGCTAGCAATTATTACTACTACGAAGTCCAATAAGAATTCCTTAACCTGTAAAGTACACGCATCTCTAGCCTGCTGACCTTTCAAGCTGACCAGAGACCACGAGTATTAATATCTTAACTAACCGTTTCATGCCTATTCAGTTAAGCTAAAAACGACCCGCCGGCCCCTAGTTTTGGAACTCAACAAACTTGGCGACCTGCAGACATGACAGATAGGCTTGGAAGAACTTGCCTCGTTGACTTGTGAAGTTGAAGCCACGAGATTCTGAGTGCCTTAATATAGTCATGATAACGGAGGGATCGCATGCTTCATCAACGGTGAGCTTCACGTTCAAATTTTATTTTCGGGGAGGAAGAAAACGTATCGTTATACAGACTAGAGTCGACTCAGCCCACGTGCAGTGCAGATGAATGGATATATCATATGGTATTGTTATTCGATCTTCACCAATAAATTTGCAGAATGTGACGCATTTCTATTCTTTTCCTTTCTTTTATTCTCCGGTTTTGGGGATGGGATACAATACTATTTTCTCTCTTTCTTTCACGGGGAATAAAGAATAAATTAAGCCACGAGCGTAGGGTTTCGTACTTAAATCTAATAGCCGGCAAACATCGTAAAACAAAAATGAAAAATATTGAGGACGAAGGAGATGCCGACATTCCGAAAGGCAAAACTGGCTGTTCTATGGGCCTTTAAACGAAGGAAAGAAGACTGCCTAATCATGATCCATGAACAGCCAAGCCCAACGGTTTAACACTTGCAAGCTGGCACGGAAGTTTGGGTGCCATGAATGCTCCCCAAGTGGCAAGCTTTAAAAACTGCCACGTTGAATTAAAAAAACTACGTGTCATGGGTGTTGGCATTGAACAGGTAGTACGAATAAAGCAGCTTGTTAGTAGATTACACGACACCCGTAGTTTGCACTTTGCAGTGTGTTCGTACAACATGGAGAAGGAAAGAGATCAGAAGGACGTTGAGAAGCAAAAGCAGGCGCCCAATATTACGCCGATGACGCCTGTGACCCATGATGCCTACGGTGGAGGGATGTACGGCACCGATGATGGGCAACCGAAGAAACCCATAAAGCCGCCGGCGAGTGAAACCCAGAGTGCCGACGGGCCTGTTGAGGCCACCACAAAGCCCAAGCAAACCCCTCCGCCCTCGTCCGGTGACCGAGATATTGACATCACCGGCCAATCTTACATCCAGTGACTCCTAATGGCTATGTTCTGCCTTTTTTTTTTTGAGATATGTTCTACTTGATACTGATCCACTCTGTTTTGTCTATCAGACTACTACCAATAATGTGTCCAATGGACATGATCTTATGTATTTCACCTCTTTCTTGTCGATAGTGTCTGATTGAATAAGTCAATCGTGCCGTAACATGCTGGGATTTTCCTTTAGTTCCAGATTCTGGTTACACATTTGAATCCAAATATATGAATTTTTTTTTTTTTTTGGTTAATAAGTATTTGAATTTTTATTTACAATAAAACATATCGTCAGGGAAGAAAGCGCAGTAGTCTCTGTTGGGCCTTTGTGATGATAGCAATAAATTGATCGTTCAGGTCCAGAGCCCAGTAAGCCCAATAGACCCACCTTCCTCTTTGCTTCCACTGTCCTCTATTCTCTCAAGTTCGGAACAGCCCAACTAGGCAAAGCGAACACCCACCGCAGCAAGAGACGGCCACGAAGATACAAACATGGAGAAGTTGAACGCCACGGCTTCGTTTTCTTCTAGCGTCTCTTGCACAACGGCGTAGCCACCGGGAAATAACTATTGAACCGTCACTTGGTCAGGAAAAGAGAGAGCCCTCAACGACGTTTGGAAGAAGCCAAATTGGAAACTGGTCATCGATTCACCAGCATTTGTGAGTTGTATGTGTTGGGAAATTCTTAGGATCGTTTTGTTTGAGCGGTTAGGCTTTGTGTAAACCCCACACCCACACGCGACTCTTATTTATAGGCGTGGTTGTGTCTTCCGAGAAGCAACTCTCCCTATGCAAGTGGACGTGGTTGGCACAACCCTCTGAAGAAACAGAGAGCGTATGGGGAAGTTTTGGCTCCGTCAATGGCGAAAAATGAAATTTTGGCCGCAAGTTTGATCTGCTTTTATAATGCCTCTGTGACTCTGTCGGTCCACCTAATCTGAATTGTTTGATAGAAGTATGTTTTCCAACCTTTGACTTTCTTTTCAAACTCTCGTTCTTGTGTGCAGTTGATTGGTAGCCTGCATTTATACATGCAAATATGCAATCGGCTCGCTAGTAAAAGCTTCAATCTTATGCGTCACCTTGTTTGCCTTAATAATGCCCGCAAAGCGAGGCCTCATACCCTTGTATGCGACTCTCCTCGACGCTTGCTTCTCCAAGAAGAACCTCCAAAACCTCAAACAGGTTCACTCCCAGACAGTAATACTCGGCATTTCCCGCCACGACTTCATCCGAACCAAGCTAATTGCCTCCTATGCCTCCTGTGCCCAACTGCACCAAGCCAGTGTGCTCTTCTCCTTCACCACTCGCCAATCCACCTTCCTCTTCAACACCCTCATCAGAGCGTATGCGTCTCTCAGTTTGTTCTCTCATTCTCTATTTGTCTTTCGACAAATGCTTGGTTCAGGAAAACCCATTGATCGCAATACGTTGCCTGTGGTTCTTAAATCTTGTGCCGGTTTACCAGGTCTCCGACTCGGCCGGCAAGTCCATGGAGCAGTTTTGGTTAATGGCTTTGCTTTAGATTTGGCGAATTTGAATGCTTTGATATCTATGTATGCAAAGTGTGGTGATTTGATAAATGCACGTAAGGTGTTTGATGGGATGTTGGTAAGGAATGAGATTTCATGGTCAGCAATGATGGCGGGGTACGGAATGAATGGTGTCTTCGGTGAGGTGTTTGGGCTTTTTGATACGATGGTAGAGGCAGGAACGAGGCCTGATGGTGTGACATTTACAGTGGTTCTGACAGCATGTAGTCATGGAGGTTTGATAGAAAAGGGGAAGGAGTATTTTGAGATGATGGAGAGGAGTTTTGGGTTGAGACCAGGGCTAGAACATTATACTACTATGGTTGATATGTTGGGAAGGGTGGGGCAGGTGGACCAAGCGGAGAAATTGATTTTGGAGATGGAGGTGGAGCCGGACGAAGCATTGTGGGGGGCCTTGCTAGGGGCTTGTAGGATCCATGGAAAGGTGGAGGTGGCTGAGAGGGTGGCAGAGCAGGTTTACGGGAAGCGGCCGACGTGAATAATATTTCTGCATCACCCAGAAAGTTGAAAATCTTGGAGCCATGCAACAGATTTGGAGTTCTATATCCTGGAGGGCCATGTCAATATCTATTATCCATTCGTTCTCACCAGCTGCCAGCTGGTAATTTTTCCAGCCAAGGATGAAGACGCTTCAAGTGCTTGATAAAGACATGAAGTTAATTAGGAATTTTGATGGTGACAACTTTAACTTCGATGTAGCTGGAAGCCTGGAAAGCACTAGGGGGAAAATGACAATACAAGATTGAGAAATATCTCAACGGAAATGATTCAGTACTCCTTGCTTCTTACCTTTGACTTGTACTGGACAGCGAATTTTTTAAGAGCCGTGGGGGATTGCCTCTTCCGTAACCCGTTATGCTTGTTTATCTTTCAAAAGCAAAAATATCTCTCATAATCGTTTCATGGATATGAAAGAGAGTTACTCTCCTAATAAAATAAGTTGAATCTAATTGGAGACGTGCCTGATCATTATTACAATCCCTATAAAACCATGGACTGATAAAATAAGTTGAATCTAATTGGGGAATTGTAATTCAGGCCACAAGTTTTGCCTTCTATTTTAAAATTTTAATCTGACAATCCAGCTGGAAGACTTTGTGATTGATTTGTCGAGGAATGATTTCCTTGCTTTGTAACTAGATTTTGGCCCCCCCGCCAGTTTGCTGTATCCACTAGAAAAATGGCGAAGCTCATCCGCTAGAGCAATAAGTAGTAGTACTCATTAAGGTCTTAACTTCAGATCTACAGAGAGGTCATTCCACAGATGGCAGAATATTCCATGTCCCCTGCTGGAAGAAGATATTTGAAGTATCCCTTGTAATTTGACCTTTTTAAAGCAGCTTGCCCTTTCATAAGTTTAAAGGGGACGGCTTGTTGAGGCTGAAGCTATCATTTCGCTTTTAAAAAGCATTCAATTAACTCCCAGTGACACTCCAATTGAAAATGGACCACCTCTCACTCACTCGTTCAAGGAGTCTCAGTTGACTGATTCATTTTGAAATTAAAAACAAAATAAAATAATACCGCCCAACAAATTAAAGACAAAATAAAATAATACCGCCCAACAACCAACACATTAAAGCCGGTAAACTCATGTAACCCATGCCGAAGTTGACATCTTGGGCAAAAGTATACTGCTGCGAAGTTTCAAATGTCGTGAGAGAATTGTCACTCTTTCATTAGATTTTATATAGATGCTAGAGAAAAACGGAAGCGGTGGATTTAAGAATTGGGGCTTTGGTTCTAAAAAAGTATCAAAGACGATTTGCAATTAAAATAACTCATGCCCCCCCGACTCTATCTAGAAGCCCCCCCTCTCCCAAAGAAGAAATCTAGAGGCGGGTCTGGATTGGGTTGAGCAGTTGGAACTGTTCCGGCCACAAAATTTGCAAAATAATGTACGTGTATTCTTTCCGCAAAACTCTGTCTGCAACAAACTTTAGGCTTGTGTATTTCAAGAGTAGGATGTAAAAATATACGTATTCCTAAAAATTTAAAAATACCCTCTTAGTTCCTCTCTTTTTACAATGTAACCGTCCAAAACACCTGACTTCACTTGGGCTCCTCCAACCCGAGTCTACAAATCTCTTCCACCGGCGGACTCTCCCATCTTCCCGTTGTCCTCCTCTTCATTTCCTTGAAATCGTCTATGCATCCCTGAAGTTTCAGATTATGAACTCGCTTTCTCTCCGCGGCCAGTTTCTTCCCCGCGACTCGGTCAAAGATCCTCTCCCACCCTGCCTCCCACTCCCCGTGAGCATCGCAAAGCTCAATCGTTTCGTTCATCCAATAGGTCCAGCTCCATCCAGGGTCGAGGGACAACATCACCTTGGCCACGCATCGACCACAGCACACCGGCTTGCACGCCCTGCATTTGGCCCCGCTCAATGGGCCCGGGCTCGACAACGCGGCGACTGGAACGCCGTAACGCCTCGGCGGGAAGGAGTATTGCCAGTCCGAAACGACGCAGAACGGGAGGCGCTTGGTGAGGTAAGGGATTCCCTGGGTGGTGAGCTGGGCCCTGAACGCTGTCTCCGAGTTGAGTTGGCGGAATCCGGCTGATTCGAGCTTGGGGATGAGGGAGAGGCGAGAGAGCGCCACCGTGGAGGTGTTGAGGTCACCGACGCCGAACCGATCGTTGAGTCCTCCGTAGTTGGATCCGGGTGGGACTAAATACCTGCCAGGCACGAAGTTCCTCGGATGGAGCGGGGCGTTCCAGTACCCGTCTACTCGAGTTCGGACTATCCAATCGTATTTGAAGTTGTTCTGCATTTGGTACGCTTCGATCATTGTTAGGCAGCCCTCCACGAGGTTGAAATATTGTAAGAGACCCTGCAAAAAGCCAGATGATGAAAATACAGAAAGAACAAGGACTTTTTGGCAAAACTTTAAGATCCACTTAGACACGATGACGACAAACTGTAGAGCGTAACGACAACAACATTAAAAAAGTTTCCAATATTCTTAATTCAAATTTTCGAGTTCTGTCAGCTAATTTTAACAGAAAACTTGAAATAGCAATAGTGCATTATTCTGGCACACGGGTTCACAAAAAGATAAATAATTTCCTTAGCTCCGCTTTTTTCTAATCAGGCAGCTAAACTTAAAAGAGCAAAAAAAAATATTGAAATTTGAAAACAGCAAGCAGCAGGCGGACAACAAACCTGGATGCCGCTGGGCGAGTTCGCCGCGGTGAGGACTTGGACCTGGGACTCCGTCTGCGGCAAGGGTTTGGGCTCAAAGATTCGGACCGAGGCGAGTCTGGGCGCTCTCTTCAGCAGCGATAACTTGAAGGAGTTCTGATCCAACGGGCTGTGCAAGAAAAGATCCGAATTCGGGTACTCCTTCAGAATATTCTCCACCATGGAGGGTCCCGTCAGTTCGAACCTCCTCGCCCCTCCGACCAAGCATACCGCCATTCTCGACCGATCCAATTCATCCTTCCTTCTCCTCCTCCACCGAGACTCCGCCGACTCGCTCCGGTTCTGCACCCCCACCACCGTCGGCGTTGGCGGCTGAGTCGAATTTAACGTGACGTTCTGTGGTTGCTGGAAGGTATGGCTGAGAATAAAAGATCGGAGATGGGAAAAGGTGGAAAGCGGATTTGTGGGGTCGGCGGAGAGAGAAATAAACACAACGAAAGAAAGGGGAAGTATTAGCAGGAAAATAAGACGCCAATCACGATCCGCAATCCATCTCGAAAACTGCATATTGATTTTGGAATTGATCCTCAGCATCTCCTCCTCCTCTTGGACTTGGCTTCTCCCATTAGAGGCAAAAATCCCAGAAACCGTGTGTTCGACGGAGCAGAGACGGCGACTCCGAATTCGGCAGATCAGTAACGCATATAACTGCAGGTTGGTTTATGGGTGGGGGAGGAAGATGGCAGGGCCTCTTGGCGTGACTCAGGAGATTAAATTGAGAGGTGGAATATTGGGGGTTCCTCAGGGGTGCTTTCGGAATTCAGAATCTTCAATGCTTTCCCATAAAGCAACACAGCGTAGCGGGCTTTGAATCGCTGGGATTACTCTTTCCCGTGCAACTACACTTTCTTGAAGTTATTATACACATGGAATGGGGGGTAGGGACAGCTGACAGCTGAATGGCCTTTACTTTGTTACTTAAATTGTTTTAATAAAGAGCCGTTTTTTAATCCCCAGGGATGGAAGATATGGGGTTGGCAGAATTTGAGGCGCATTCCTCCCTTAAAACGATCTCGGTTTGTTTATGAGTTTGTGAGAGGAAGTCAACTTTGGACCCTCTTATTCTGAAAATATTGGTGAATTTCATTATTGTACTCAGAGTATTCTTCTAGGCAATTATCTAAGGACCACTACCAGTAGCAGTACTACATAGTATAGATACATAAAGTACTGAAAAAATATATAATAATTTAAAATATACAAACCTTTGGGTATAACTCTTAAGGCACAATGCGAGTACCCTAATTTATTTCTTAATTTGATTTGGTTCGGATGTTGTGTATTATATTTGGGTTAAATTACTTCGTCAATCCTTATAGTTTACACTTTTCTAGAGAAGTGTGGGTGGCAAGGTTGGGTCACCCGGCACCCTCCCCTCTAAAGAATTTAGCATTGGTGCTTTAATGCTAGTATTTCAAATTTTTTATATTACATGTACAGAGTACTTAAACATTTTAGAATTTATTTTAATTTTAATTATTCTTTTATAAATATTCTTGTTTTTTATAATGTTTTTTTTTTTTTGCCTTCTTGTTTCGTCTATTTTTTCTTTGTAAGGATTTTATTTCAGTTTTTTGTCTCTTTATTTTGTATTTTATAGTTATTCGTTTAAATTTATGTGGTTTCATTATCTATACAATAATTTGAGAGTCCGGCCTTTTCAGAATTTTTTATTATTCTCATTTGATTTGTATTTTTACAATTTATTGTAACTTTTTTGTCTCCTTCTTTTGTATTCAGTTATTTATTTAATATTTTATAAATGTTTTGAAGGAGCGTCATAATTGTTTTTAGATTTTTTTTTCTATTTTTCAAGTATCTTTATGTTTGTTTTTCTAATTTAAATTAATATATTTCTAATTAATTTTTATTTTCACCTTTATCCATTACATCAACTCTCTTGATAAGGTGAATGAAAGGACTAACAATTGTGAAATTATTCTTTTTCTATGGATCTCTATAGAAAAAATAACTCAATTGATGAGTCTATTTGAATATCAAAGTCATCATCTGGTTAAGTTATAATATTAAAACTAATGACAGATCTGCAAGGAAGGTATTTAATGCAATTGAATTTATTTATTTTATTAATTAAACCTATATATATATTGAAAATTTCTTTACTCACATCTGCTTGGTTTGTAGAAAAATTATCTTAATACCTATCCTATGCATGTTTTCTGTTTTATTTTTTCTAATATATGATGTAACCCAGAGGCAGGGGAGAAGCCACCAATTTTTTAATTCCATTTATATTGATGTTCAAAAATTCCCGTATTATAGTTTGACTCCTTCAAAAGCCAAATTCCGACTTTGCCCTGCAACTTTGATAAGATAAAAATTTGCAGCATAACAGATTGGTAATAGTAGTATTTATTTAATCACGATGCATTGCTCTTTTTCTTAGCTCTAACAATCTTTCCTGATTGGTTATCTCTGTCATTCCCCTAAAAGATCCCTTTCTAAGGATTGTCGAGGTTTTCTTTTTCTTTTCAAATTTTAATACGTGCATGTGGGATTACTGGACTTCCTTAAAGTAATGCGAGTAAACGATCATCCCGGGTGATACTCGGCTGTTCGTATTTTTTTTTTTTTTAATAATATTAGAAGGCTTACCTGTCAAAAATTAAAATGGATTTCGCTCCGGACTATTATTAGACTTACGGAATTAGATATCAGAATTTTGATAATATTTTATCATATTTATTAGCCCATTTAAGCTTTATTTATAAAAAATAAAGATGTTATTTGATATTTCACATATTCACAAATTCATTATATACTTGATAACCTTAAGAGCATTTTAACTGGGAAGAATTTATGTAAGGTTAATATGCAAGTATAGGTGATTCTGTGACCTATATGTGGTGTACGTGTGTGAGATGGAGTTAGCAAGAATTTTCGCACCTGAGAGACTGCAATCCTCCAAATCTTTCAACCCTAAACACAATTAACAAACACAAAATGAGAAATCAGATGTTAACAAGTGCAGATATCTACAAATAATTCAGATATCTACAAGTAATTCAAACTGACAGAACGTGGTGGTTTTGAAAATAACTAGCAGACATGGAGGTCCCCTTTCTACATTTCCTCTGACTTAGAACTAACAACTAATTCATCAAAAAAACAAGTAACAAGTGCATGTGCATTCGTGATGTGAGAGAGAGACAAAGTGAGTAACAACTAATTCATCAAAAAAAAAAAAAACAAGTAACAAGTGCATTTGTGATTTGTGATTAGAGAGAGAGAGAGAGGAAACGACGTTGGCGAATTAACGAGATTGACGTGAGACAGTGAGCGACTGAGAGAGCAGGTTGAGCAGTGGCTCTAGAGAAGAGAAGAGAGTTTAGACAGAGAGAGAAAGAGAAGAGAGAGAGAGAGAAGAGAGTTGTGGTGTTCAGTCGCGAAGGAGGGAGATTTTTAGGATTTTTTTGATCCGAAGTTTTCAATTTTTTAGTTAAAAACAACTAAATGAAAATTATTCTATTTTAAATGGAATAACGTAGTTTAAAGATTAATAGAAAAAACAAAAAACAAACAAAACCGATTTTTCGTTGAATCGGCAGAAATGTTCACTTTCGGTTCTGATTCTAGGGAGTCTCCAAAGTGAGCTTTAGTTCCAATTCCTAGAAGCTACGAACCTCACTTTGTCAGAATCGAAGTTGGAGTTTTGCCAGCAGTTTGATCGGATGAACCGGCCTAATAGATATAAGAGCATTCCTAGCAGGTTCTCTATTTAACATTTTTAAAAAAAGTAAAAAAACACCATGTAGCATTTATCTATTATAACAAATTTTAACATATGAACATTGATTCTCTATTTTTAGAGAACCACTATTCACTTCACTATCTTAAAATATTAATATAATTTATTTTTTTTTCTTTTTTTTCTTCTCTCTCACCTTCTTTTCTTTTATTTATTTTTTCTTTTCTCCTCTCACTTTCCCTCTCTTTTCTTTTCTTTTTCTTAAAAAAAATATTTGAAAAATAATATTTAAATAGAATAATAAAAATAGATAGTTAAAATAGAAAAGCTGCTGAGAATGTTTTTAAAAAGTTAAAAGTTGATAGTTAAAATAGAGAAATATTTTGGTTAAAGTAGAGAGCCAAATTTGAAGAAACTGCTAAGAATGCTCTAATACTTGCGGATACCTTCGCATATGATCTAGCAGGGTTCCTCGCTGATTTTTTCTGGGCTGTTGTTATAGCCACAAAACAAGGCAGTGTTTGCAAATCATTTTTTTTAATATAAATTTTTAAGAATATAATTCTAGTAATAAAAAATATAATTACATGAGAGTGGGTGAAAAAATAGAAAGATGAACTTTTTTTTTATATATTTAATAATAAAAAGAGATGATTTGATAGGAGAGAAATAATTTTAATTTTTTTAATTAAAATTTTGAGTTAATGGTATTTACTTTTAAAAAAATTAGATGGTAATTTTTTTTTTCAATGTTTAAGTTTGCAAACACATAAAGCCACTGTTAACTAGAAGAATACAGAACAAATAAAAAAAAAAACTCAAAGAAAACAGTATCAGGAAAAGAAAAAAAGAAAAAAAATCATAAAAAAAATACACCGGCCCCTAACTTAGAAAAAAAAAAAGTATTACAGAAAAAAGTCAAAAACAAAAAAACAAAAAACAAAATGGAAAAAACACGGGAAAAAAAGGAACATCAGGGAGGGCTGACCGTTATGAATACTAATCACCGTCGGGCAGCGCAAGCTCATCGTGTCAGTCTGATTACAATCGCACGAGACGTGTTCGAGCAAAAACTCGAGAGGCGTTTGCTACCGTTGACACGTCCACTACATCCCGGTATTAGGCTGTGCACGAATGCAAGGAGGATCATCCGGCATTGGATATGGTCTGAAATACCAGGTCACGAATCCCCACCCCTAATCTACTGTTAATATTCTTTTTGGTTACTCTGAATTTCTCTCGTAGGCATCAACTTCCTTGGAAACCCTAGTCTCGTAGTGAATCTTTCTTTAATATACAGGCAAGATGCATTTCGGATGTGAAAGCAGACACGGACCATACCAGCTTCATCACCGGCACTCAGAGTCTTAAAGAAGAAAACGAGGTCTATTTTTGCACAGTATTTTAGTAGGACATACGCATATCTTTGTTTGGGAGTGTTCTTGATGTAGCGGAAGTGTAATCTTTCAGGTGCATTTGATTCGGCTTTCATCAGCTGGAAACGAGCTCGTATGCGAGGGTTTGTTCTCGCACCCGAACGAGATCTGGGACCTCGCTTCCTGCCCCTTCGAGCAACGGATCTTCTCCACCGTATACTCTACGGGTAACTGATTGACCGATCCTCACCATTCATTTAATTTCACGAATTTGATTGCGCCGTGTTTCTCTTGTGAACAATGCAAGTGTGAATGATGATCGGGTGGTCGTTGTCCCTTTTCGCTTTGTGGTATTACTATTTAGTTTTGGTTTGGTAGTTCGCTGATTTCGACCATTCTATAGCTCGAAGGGGAGAACTAGAAATCAGAGAATCGAAATTCCCTATTCATTTGTTCTTTACTTCTTTAGCTAAAGCGTAAGTGAGGCTTCTATGTATGTGCGATTCAATCTTCCTCTAGAACACAAACTTATGGTCTCCATCCTCCCAGTTTCAGTGAAGTGGTCACTGAAATCAACGGAACCTCAATCTTCTCATCAAGCCGATGATGACCTACTCTCTGCAGAGCTCATTCTCGCCTAGCATTTATATGTTTGTTGTATCCCTTTTCCCCCCTCCCTATTCGTTTGTGTTTTATTCTATGTCTTTTCTTTAATCATATATTTTTATTTGATATATTTGTGTTTTGGTTTCAAGCAAGTCCAGTGGCTCAAAGCACCTCCATCTTTTTAATTGTGCTAAATTTCCTTGAAGGTGAATCATATGGAGCAGCAATATGGCAGATCCCTGAGTTATATGGCGAATTAAATTCACCTCAGTTGGAACGAATTACCTCGCTTGAAGCACATGTTGGCAAAATTAAATGGTAAGTTTGTTTGCTCTGGTCCTTAGTGCCTTTGCTCTCGGGGACATACTATCCCATTATGCATTACGATGAATAATTTTATATTTTTCCCTCATCTTTTGTTGTATCATACCATATAGCATGTAATTAGATTCCCAATGAATTGTTAAAGTTAGTGACGCACTCTCTACTTTGTCAAAGTTACTTAAAGAAGTAGAAAAGTTCCTGAATAATAGGATACTAAATAATTTATAACATTTGGATCACCCTTGTGGTGACGGTGTGGTGTTATAGTCCAACATGTTTGTTGTTGACTTTATGCTCCTTAGTATAGTAAGTGATTAATCTAGTTTTCAGTTTCAAGGATTTGTAAGGTTTGAGATCCTTGCGTGTGATTCATCAGCTAACTTTCCCTGTATATATGAACCTTCAGCGTTCTTTGGTGGCCCTCTGGACGGCATGATAAGCTGATCAGCATTGATGAGGAAACTCTTTTCTTGTGGAGCTTAGATTGTTCAAAAAAGGTAGCCCAGGTATGGTTGACAAAGAAGTTCATGGAGTTTTCTCATGTCCATTGATTGTGATAGTGGCTCAAGCAATACATGGCTAAGTTTCTTATCTATTTTTTTGAGGCATTGGATTCAAGTGAAATACTTATTCTTGTCATTGAAACTTACGAGAAGTTCCAATTTGGTCCCTAGAGTTTTAAAAGTCCCAATCCAAGTCTCAAATACTTTAAACTATTCTTATTGAGCCTTCTATCCACCTCGTTTATGCCAGCAGCTGATCTGTAATGTTAAATAGACCACACAGCACTGTTTAATGTACATTTGGCCACCAGTTCTGCATAATCGCACGCAGACTGCATGTGGTAGGACAGAAATGGAGTTCCCTCATCTTTTGTTGTATCATACCATATAGCATGTTCTTGTTTCATGAGTCTGTAGTTGCTGCTGTGGAGTAACTGCCGAGTCTAACTATTTCAACTCTCCTGTGTTGATTTTCATTGAGTTCGTGTTGCAAAGTCTAGGTACAATCACAAGAATCGGCTGGTATGTTGCATAATATCCGGAGGAGCACATGACGTGAATGCTGTTGCCACTTGAATCGGCCCAATTTTGGGATCTACGGTGTGGGTTATTAGCATCGCAACTTTTTTGTTTTTTTTTATTGCAAACCAAAATAGGTAAAGTAAGAAAAACCTTAAAAAGCTAAAAACATTAAAAAGGACTAAACACAGCATTGACCCAATCAAAAAGAGTACTCAACAGTTTTCCCTTTAACCCTTCTTAAGACAAAAAGGTATTCTCGAAACATCTATCATTCCTCTCCCTCCAAATAACCCAGCAAATGCACATGGGAATCATCATCCACACCCTCAAAGCAAGAGGGTTATTGAATTGTCTCTTCCAGCAACACATCACCTCCAACACCCTTGAAGGCATAACCCAACAAAAATTTGAAATGCTGAACACATGAGACCACAATCCCTTAGCAACAGCACAATGAAGAAAAATATGATCCATGGATTCCCCACTGCACCTACAAAGAAAGCACCAATCAAGTAAATAAAGAACCCGTTTCCTCAAATTGTCGATGGTCAAGATTCTTCCACGGGCAGCTTCCCACACAAAAAAGGAAACTCTCATAGGGACGAGAGACTTCCAAATCGGCTTCCATGGAAACGATACATAAGAGCTGCAAGAAAGAGTCGCATACATCGATTTCACCGAAAATAATCCATTCTTGCTACCCATCCATCTCATCTTATCTTCAGCCCCGCTCCTCAAAGCCTTAGAATAAAGAAGAGAGAAGAAGGTCGACAACACCTCCACTTCACAATTGTTTGCTGCCCTCACAAACTGAACATCCCAAGCACCCAAACCAGAATTCTCCACCCAATAATCAGCCACCATAGCGGCCCTATCTCTAGCCAAGGCATAGAGGGATGGGAAAACGAACCTCAAGGGTCTCTCCCCACACCGATGATCAGTCCAAAAACAAACACAATTACCATGCCCCACCTCGAACCGAATGTTTTGACTGAAAGTGTCCCATCCTTTGCTAATAAACCTCCAAAGACTAAAACCATAAATCGCTCTCCTCTGAAGGGTCCTCCACCCACCCACATCACTCCCAAACTTATCTACAACAACATTCCTCCACAAACTATCGCGTTTGAAAGCAAATCGCCACAACCACTTACCAAGCAAAGCCTTGTTGAAGGTGGTCAATCGCCTAATACCCAACCCACCATGTCTAATAGGGCAGCAAACCTTCTCCCACTTAATCAAATGGAACTTAAACTCGGTTTCGTTGCTTCCCCATAAAAAGTCCTTTTGTAACTTCTCCAATCTACAAGCCACAATCAAAGGGATAGGGAAAAGAGACAAAAAATAAGTCGGGAGATTAGCAAGAGTAGACTTGATCAAGGTGACACAACCACCCTTTGAAAGATAGCTACGCTTCCATCCAGCCAACTTCTTTTCAGTTCGCTCTATAATGTCATTCCAAATGTGAATATTTTTGAACCAAGCACCCAAAGGCATGCCAAGATGTGTTTTGGGCAAAGAAGAGGCTCTACAACCCATAATATCAGCCAAGGCCTGAACATCACCCACCTCACCTATAGGAATAGTTTTGGATTTCGAAAGATTAATCTGCAGCCCAGACACCGCCTCAAAACAAAGTAATAGGGAACGGAGATTACGAAACTGACTTGCCTCCGCCTCACACAAAACAAGAGTATCATCTGCAAAGAGCATGTAGGTCAGTGTTGGTGTAAGGTACTTTGTCATCTGTTCCAAGGATTATCAACCGTCTATGTTCTCCATTGGAAACTGCGCTACCTTAGTAGAACCCCCCCCCCCTCCCGCCCCCAGGGTTACCAAATCTGTTTCTTCTTTCTCTTGAATAGGTTGTTGGTGTATTCTTATTTCAATCTTACAACGTCGCTCATCAAAAAAAAAAACTTACAACATCTCAATTGACTGGTTAGCGTGATTTAGAATAACCTTTGATTTTTATTTTTTTTTGGGGGGGAGAGGGGGTGTTTATGGCACTACTAATTTCATATTGTTGAAGTTTGTCCGACAAATTCTCAGTGTGGCTAATGATCGGACTGTTAATTGCAGGAAGACCAATTCAATTGACCGTGCCCATATCCGCAATGTTGATTACAACCCTAAGAAAAAGCATATACTTGTAAGAACTTCCTGTTAAGCCTGTTCCTGTGTGAAAGTTACAATTTCTTTCAGGATATAAACTTGTATTAAATTATATTTCCTACAATTTGTTGTTGATAAGTGTGAGATTAGCTACTAGAAGGTGTCTGTCAGCACACGTGTATGCATGCATCTGCTGTATGACACATAGATACTTTCTTCACATTGTTCTTCATAGCATGGGAAATATCTTTACTGCTTCTAGATTCAGTTAGCATAATATATAGGTAATCATTATATCATTATTGCAGGTCACCGCAGAGGATGAATCTGGGGTACATGTATGGGATCTTAGAAAGCCAAAAGTTCCTATCCAAGAGCTTCCTGGACATACACACTGGTAATATACTTAGTAGTGTTGCAGTTGTGATTATTGTCAACTATGTTCCTGGTTGATGAACCCTATAGCGTATCTGCATCTGACAGGGTTTCATGTCATTACCTTTGTGCACTTTTAGGTGTTGTTAATTGGCTGTATCCTTTGTGAAAAGCATTTTTAAATTTCTGCATACTTTTTGCTGCTTTATATTGACCTGTTAGGACATGGGCTGTCAAGTGGAACCCAGAGCATGATGGGCTGATTTTGGTACTCTCTCTCTCTCTCTCTCTCTCTCTCTTCCTCTCTAATTGTACTTATATATGTCCATGCATAAAGAGATATATTGAAGCTTCTGGTTGGATTCCTAAATTTATCTTATGGCATACATTTCACATTCATCTTGTTAAGGTCTTATTTTTGCTTATAGAGGCTTTAGATCTATGTGGAGATGTGTAACCTCATCCGCACTGCATATTTCTTCGAGTGTTACTCCATTATTTCTCTTGAAAGATGGTGACTGACTTACTCGCTGTGTCAATGAAACCGAACTTCATGTTTTCTGGCTTTTTGAGGTGATGTAGTAATCAATATTTTTCTGACAAAAATATCCTGCTGCAGAGTGCTGGAACAGACTCAACTGTCAACTTGTGGTTGGCTTCGTCATCTAGCAGTGATGAGTTTACATCTGAAAGGTTGTTTGCTTGTCTTTGGTGCTTATATATTTCTTTGACTTGGGTTTAACAATTTGGGAGTTTACATCTGAATCTTTCTTGGTTCTCCAACATTTCTGTTGATAGTTTTGCATCTCCGATTTGTGTTTTTGGCAGCCCAGTTGATTCACCAACTCATTGGGTTGATCACTTACTTAATTCATACACTGACTACGAAGACAGTGTTTACGGTTACTGCTGCAACCCTCTGGTTTTTCTATGTATTTCGACTTTATACTGAAGCTGACTAGTTTAACTTTCACTCTTTGATGTGAAGGCCTTGCTTGGAGCTCTCGGGAGCCTTGGATCTTTGCATCATTATCCTATGATGGAAGGGTGAGAAAATTAGTAATCTACACAATAAAGCAGCATGATGTAGTTAACGTATTAGAGAAGTTAAAAGTGAAAACTTGGTTTTGCCGCATAGCCTAATACATCTTATTCTTATTTGGAAAGTGTGAGACCGCCAGACCCAGTACCACTACTCAATTCGTTTTGCCCTTCTGTTTCTCAAGTGTGAGCATAAAGTTTTGTTGTCGTACAAGGCTTCCTATATGACCCTGAAATCTGCTTCATTTGGGATTGCATTGGCATTGTTGGGCAGGTTCTGTTAGCAAGGTTGTGAACAAGACATTGATATCTGTTCATATGAATAAATGTAGAAACCCGTTTGATATTTTTCCACACTCATAGATTTAATTCTTTCTTCTCATGTGAACAGGTAGTTGTAGAAACAGTTAAGCCATTCCTCTAAAAAAAATGAGGCTTCCCAGATATTGCCCGTTGACACCACTGGTCTTACGCGGCCCGGCTCTTGCTGATACCTTCGTGCATTCCCTAGTATGTTTGTTCTCCCGACAGGCACCAAGGTGGATCTTTTGGCGTAGGGATAGATATTTTGCAGTTCCAGAGGAGATCGTTACATAAAGAAGAGGTGTTCAAGAGAAACGCAGTCAGTATTCTGAACTTGACAGATTGCGTACATCCATTTTGTATGCATCTCGTGGTAGACTTGATCATCGAACATGCTCAATATTGATTTCATGTAACTTTGTTCAGTTCTCATACTCTTGATAACCTCAACCACTGCTTGTTAATGATTGTTAGACATGCCTCTTTGAAATGACAGATAAGCAAATAACGTATTTAATGCAAGTGAATGTATTTATATTTATCATATCATAGTTTGACTGACTCCTTCAAAAGCCAACTTTTCCATGCGGCTTTATTTAAATAAGATAAAAAAATTTGCAGAATACCAGATTGGTCATAGTAGTATTATTTTAATCACGGTGCATTGCTTTTTTCTTCGTTCTAAAAAATTTTACCGATCGATTCTCTATTACTCCCCTAAAAGATCCCTTTCAAGGATTGTCGTCGTTTTCCTTTTATTTTTCAAACTTTAGTACTTGCTTATGGGATCACAAACAAGCGAAATAACTGGACTTCCTTAAAGTAATGCGGTAAATGAATGAGCAATAGGATGCACTCAGTGAGTAAACGATCATCACGAGTGATACTCGACTATTCGCATTTGAACGTGAAGAAGAAGAAGGTTCACGGAGAAAACTTGGACAGCAAAGAAATAGAATAATTGATTGGATGGAGCTCTCGATCCGTGTCCTCTGTCTAGATGGGCTCCTCATTCGGCCACTTGGGCGCCAAATCATACACAATAAGCACCCTGGGCCGTACTACTATTGGTTTGGTGGGTCTGTCTCGAGGATGTGTCATGGCTTGGTTGATCGGCCTGTCTCCAGTCTCCCCTCCCTCTCCTAAAACTGCAGCAGCGCACAGCCACCCTCCCGCACTCTCCCCGCGCGGGCCGCGCCTACCTTTGCCGACCACCATAGCTACTATCCTCTTCTCCCCTCACGTGTCTAATCTCTTCTTCTCCCCACCAACAGCCCAGAGGTACTTCCATTTGTGTGAGGATTGAATCTGCAACTGGGTTTTTTTCTCTAGGACGGGTGTTTTTCTTTTTTAATACCTTTTTTGATCTGTTAGTGGGACCTGCTGGTTTTTATATTTCCTTAGTACATCTTATTGAATCGGAATCTGGGATTTCTTTTGGCAACATTTTTATTAAATCCGTGGGATCTATGTACTTTGATTGTTGAATGTTTTGGCGAACCATTAAAAGTCCGTTCCTTTGGTTTTTCCTGAGTTAACCTTAACAAATCTGCGACTGCCCATGTTGTGCAAAGATTTGGGGAAAGTAAATATTAGGAAACTAGAAAGAAATAGTAAAGAAAAAGAAAAAGATCATTAGTCTGTATGTGCAGCCTGCAGGGATTGATATAAAATTTTGTTTTCGGGGTCTCTGTTTCGTTCAACTCAGCGGCCCTATCGTTGACAACTAATGAGAACCACTCACTGATTATTTTTGTTTATTTTTTCACTTTAATGTTGTAGTGGTTTTAGGAATTTATTTCTCCATCATCGACAACATATTTGGCTCAAAAAATGGTCCAATATAAATGCCGGTGACTGGGTACTGTTACCGGATACCTCTATGACTCTGTCCGTGCACCTAATCTGAATTATTTGATAGTTGTATGTTTTCCAACCTTTGACTTTCTTTTCAAACTCCCGTTTTTGTGTGCAGTTGATTGGTAGCCTGCATTTATACATGCAAAGATGCAATCGGCTTGCTAGTATAAGCTTCAATTTTGTGCGTCACCTTGTTTACCTTAATAATGCCCGCAACGGGAGAGCTCATACCCTCGTATGCGACTCTCCTCGACGCTTGCTTCTCCAAGAAGAACCTCCAAAACCTCAAACAGGTTCACTCCCAAACAGTAATACTCGGCATTTCCCGCCACGACTTCATCCGAACCAAGCTAATTGCCTCCTATGCCTCCTGTGCCCAACTGCATCAAGCCAGCCAGTGTGCTCTTCTCCTTCACCACTCGCCAATCCACCTTCCTCTTCAACACCCTCATCAGAGCGTATGCGTCTCTCAGTTTGTTCTCTCATTCTCTATTTGTCTTTCGACAAATGCTTGGTTCAGGAAAACCCATTGATCGCAATACATTGCCTGTGGTTCTTAAGTCTTGTGCCGGGTTTTCAGGTCTTCGACTCGGCCGGCAAGTCCATGGAGCAGTTTTGGTTAATGGCTTTGCTTTAGACTTGGCGAATTTGAATGCTTTGATATCAATGTATGCAAAGTGTGGTGATTTGATAAATGCACGCAAGGTGTTTGATGGGATGTTGGTAAGGAATGAGATTTCATGGTCAGCAATGATGGCGGGGTACGGAATGAATGGTGTATTCGGTGAGGTGTTTGGGCTTTTTGATACGATGGTAGAGGCAGGAACAAGGCCTGATGGTGTGACATTTACTGTGGTTCTGACAGCATGTAGTCATGGAGGTTTGATAGAAAAGGGGAAGGAGTATTTTGAGATGATGGAGAGGAGTTTTGGGTTGAGACCAGGGCTAGAGCATTATACTACTATGGTTGATATGTTGGGAAGGGTGGGGCAGGTGGAGGAAGCGGAGAAGATGATTTTGGAGATGGAGGTGGTGCCAGACGAAGCATTGTGGGGGGCCTTGCTAGGGGCTTGTAGGATTCATGGAAAGGTGGAGGTGGCTGAGAGGGTGGCAGAGAAGGTTTACGGGAAGCGGCCGACGTGAATAATATTTCTGCATATTTCTGTGCCCAGGAGGTTTACGTCTCCTGTGCCCAACTGCATATTTCTTCGATTATTGTTACTCTGTTATTTCTCTTGAAAGATGGTGACTGACTTACTCACTGCGTCAATGAAACCAAACTTCTTGTTTTCAGGCATTTTGAGGTGATGTAGTAATCAATATTTTTCTGACAAAAATATCCTGCTGCAGAGTGCTGGAACAGACTCAACTGTCAACTTGTGGTTGGCTTCGTCATGTAGCAGTGATGAGTTTACATCTGAAAGGTTGTTTGCTTTTCTTTGGTGCTTGTATATTTCTTTGACTTGGGTTTGACAACTTGGGAGTTTACATCTGAATCTTTCTTAGTTCTCCAACATTTCTGTTGATAATTTTGCATCTCCGATTTGTGTTTTTGGCAGCCTAGTTGATTCACCAACGGGGTTGATCACTTACTTAATTCATACACTGACTACAAAGACACTGTGTACGGTTACTGCTGTAACCCTCTGGTTTTTCTATGTATTTCGCCTCTATACTGAAGCTGACTAGTTTAATTTTCACTCTTTGATGTGAAAGCCTTGCTTGGAGCTTTGGAGCCTTGGATCTTTGCATCATTATCCTATGATGGAAGGGTGAGAAAATTAGTAATCTACACAATAAAGCAGCGTGAAGTAGTTAACGTATTAGAGAAGTTAAAAGTAAAAACCTGGTTTTGCCGCATTGCCTGATACATCTTATTCTTTACAGGGAAGAGCCAGGACCACTAGTCAATTTGTTTTGCCCTTCTATTTCTCAATTTCTTAAGTTCGAGCATAAAGTTTTGTTGACGTACAAGGCTTCCTACATGACCCTGAAATCTGCTTCATTTGGGATTGCATTTGCATTGTTGGGTGGGTTCTGTTAGCAAGGTTGTGAACAGACATTGATATCCGTTCATACGAATAAATGTAGAAACCCATTTGATATTTTTCCACACTCATAGATTTGATTCTTTCTTCTTATGCGAACAGGTAGTTGTAGAAACAGTTAAGCCATTCCTCTAAAAAAAATGAGGCTTCCCAGATATTGCCCGTTGTCACCACCGTTCTTACACGGTCCCTGGCTCTTGCTGATACCTTTGTGCATTCCCTGGCACGTTTGTTCTCCAGACAGGCACCAGAAGTGGATCTTTTGGAATAAGGATGGATATTTTGCAGTTCCAGAGGAGATCGTTACATAAAGAAGAGGTGTTCAGAGCGACGCAGTATTCTGAACTTGACAGATTGCATACATCCATTTTGTATGCATCTCGGGGTAGACTTGATCATCGAACATGCTCAATATTGATTTCATGTAACTCTGTTCAGTTCTCTTACTTATGATAAGCTCAACCACTGCTTGTTAATGATTCTTAGACATGCCTCTTTGAAATGTGACTTCTCACCTCTTAGACATGCCTCTTTGAAATGTGACTTCTCACCTCAGCAAGCTTATGAATCAAGCTGATCTTAATCAGTGTAAAGCCTGATGAATTGTTTGGTTCATAGCATTATTATCAATGCTAGTTGAGGGACCCCTGTCATCATACTTATAATATTTAATCGCCGATGCATAAATTGAACAAATCAAGTATGCAGAGGAATTTTCAGTCTTTTGAAAACTCTGTGCACTCGGAAATTTTCACCCCAAAAAAAAAAATGGTACCACTAGAGTTGCAACTACCCTTGTCAATGGAGCTAAATGTTCACAAAGATAAAAGTACTATCATGTTTTGCTTACCAATAATTCTGAACAAATCCAGAATTCGGCAGTTGGGATTTACATGGAAGTTGCTCTCTATTTCCTATAGCTTAGGCCTCGTTCTCATAGGGTGCCACCCATATTTAGCACTTTTTGTTTCTTCTGAACTGTTAAGATGCTCGAAAGTTGAAGCATGCGTGAAAGCTTTACTGGCCAATAAGATAAGCTAGGGGAAAATGGATAATCGGTCGCCAATGGTCTTATCTGCAAGACCCCCCGATTACTCCGATTTAGAACCAAACGTGTAAGGTGCCAATGGATACGATTAGTCTTCCTCAGAGAAAGAAACCCCTTCTTCAAAGCAACTGCAAATGGAAACAAAAAGAATCCAAGAAAAAGGGAACCACGTTTATTATGTTATTGGTTGAAAGAAATGGCTGCCGTCACTGTATGCAAAAGCACGTGGGTGGAGACTGGAGATTTTGTTTTCCGAAGCGACATTAAGCTTATCCAAAACTTACAGGGACGTGAGTCACGCAGAAAGTGGTCGTGTTTCCTCGTGCAACGGCATGCACCCAAGTCTCTAGTTTTGTTCTGTCATTTTTTACTCGTGGCACTCTCCGTCACCATGTATCCCCCCGCCTTACCACGTAAGCACCCGCGGATCCAGCTTATCCACAAGCGCATGATAAAGCAGAGGTGCCCTGCCATGTCATCGACTTGCTAGCTGCTGACACGTGGTGGAACAAGGAGAAAAGTAAGAGGTTGCAGAACATGGATAAAGCCCAGCCTCTGACTCATGTAGCAGTAGTACTGTCTAATGGGCACGTCACCTGCAGCCACGTAACCACACCGGCAAAGATTGCGTTAATAAAAAATCATGCGATTCAGTGGTTGTTTGTTAGAAAAGTCTCCAGGGGGATGATTCGATTCAAGTATCTGCTTCATTTATACGTCATAATCCCACCAACCATGCGTCTTGTTTTGCATTATATGCTGCTTTAATGGCGTTTGTTTGTCTAAATTTTAAAAAATATTTTTAAAATTTTGAAAAAATTTTAAATATTAAAATTTATTAAGGTTGATAAAACTTATTAAATATGTTTATAAATATTAATTTAAAATTTCGATACTTCAAAATATTTGATAAATAAACACTATTTTACTTTCAAAGATACGAATTTCTCTTAGAAATCTGATATTTTAAGTGGGAAAAACCTTAGATACTTATCAACAGGAGAAATGTGAAAAAAAAAAAAGAGTAGAAGGCTATATTTTTTGGGCATGCGTGTTGAGGTATATAAAACCAAAACGTGATGCTCACAAATAATAAAAAATACATTTTAATCTCAAGTAGTTGGTCAAGTGGTCTAATTTTGACACTTGAAAGTTTATCTCCTATGAGATTTCAAGTTTAAAATTTCTAAGTTGTTATCAATCTTTTAGTACCGACCCCAAACGGATTTGTATAGAACAAATCTAGAAAATTAATTGGGACGAAATTCTTGATACTCTCATCATTCAACAGAAAGTAAAATTATTTTAGTGTTCAATTAGCGTTGTAGAGATGACACCAATTACATCTGTGCTAAAAATAAAATACAAACCTCAAATTAAATCACTAATGCGGTCAAGGCTACTATAAATATTATAGTTTGTAATTTTAGTGAACAAAATTATTAGTTAACACTGTTTCTACTTTCCAGTTGAATTCATACCTTACAGAATTTCTTATAAAAATAATGATAATTCATGAAGTCCTCAATTTTAACTTTTGAAGTAGTCTTATTTTAAATTTTAGATATAGCTTAAGGAAAAAGATATAGAAACGTAATTATTGATAGGTTGTGGTTGGGAGAAGCGGAGCACCTTTTCCTTTTGTTTATTTATTTATTTTGCGGCCGAGTTGCTTTACTGTATAAAATTCGATACTCGTGTGTTTCTTTCGTAAAATTATAGTGGTGGGCCCGGGGCTGTTCTTGTTCGCGCTCGATCCAAGCTAGCTGGAGGGAAGTGACGGTGAAGATTTAGACACGTGGCACAAGAGAGTCACAAAGAATACAAATCCCAAGGTGGGGCCTCCCCCTTCTTCTCACGTGTATAATTAAATCCCGGGATTCACAGCCATTGCCGAAGCACCCTCTCCGATCTGATCTCTCTCTCTCTCTCTCTCTCTCGCAAAGCTCAGTCCCTGACCGTCAAATGTCAAAACACAGATATTCGCTCGAAGTTCTCTCCTTTAAGCCCATAGTTCGCTTATTTTATTTCCCAAATCACTAATATATTAAAAAAAAAAGGAAAAAAAGGAAAACATAGGTCTCCTGCTTCTTCTGCACTTCAACTACACTCGATACTAACCTCAACAACACAACGAGCTTCTTCCTAGGGTTTTTGTTTCTGTTTTCCGAATGGCATTTTCGTAAATAATGGCGGCGACTTCCGGAGGCTTCTCAGCTCAGTTCGATTTCAAGCTCAAACGAGGGGGACGACTCGTCGGAGGTATTTGTCCGCCCTCGCGTAGTCTCGGATTGGAGTTGAGGAAACGGTGGAAGAGGAGGGCGCGTGAACGAGTTGGAGGAGTGAGTCGAATCAGCTGCTGCTGCTCCAGCCATGGGGCCCCGATCAGGAGAGCGACCGGGTCGGGCAAGAGCGTGGAGAAGATCGAAGAATGGCGATTCGATCCGAAGAAAAGCCCTCAGAGAGTCCGTATCCAAGCCTCGCCTGCAATGCCCTTTGCTTCGTCTCAGTGAGTTCCTACTTGCTCCTGTATATTTATATATCTAAGTCTGTATGTATCTGTGCATGCTGTGGACAATATACAGTGTGTCTCAATCCTTAGCTGTGGAATTGTATGTACCTTAAACCTTAATTCAAATATTTTGTTCGGATAACAACTGCAAAATAACGGTTGCGTATCGGCGTCATGTCTCGTATTTGCTTCAAATTTTCTCTCTTTTGCACTTCAATCTTCTCAATTCTTATTGCTCTTCGAAGACTGCTTGTGTGGGACATTCGTTTGTATAAGTTGCTTTTTTGCGTAACAATTTTGCTGCAGATTGCGATTTGTTTCAGAACAAGCAAAGAAATTCTACCCCCGGTGTACCCCTAGAAATTCCGGTCCACAATCCCGTGATACTCCTCCAAAAAGAGGTAATTTGCAATTCATTGGCACTGGTCTAGTTAAATGAACTTTTAACTATCGAAGTCAACTGTGAAATTCCATCTATGCTGACAATTTTTATGGTATCTGGAACATCATGTCCGATAAAGTGTCTTGTGCTGACTGGTTTCTTCTTCCACTGTAGACACCGGTATTGCAAATGAGAAGGACTGGGGCATTAGCTTATTGAATGAGAATGTTAACGAGTCTGGCACAAATGAAGATGGAAGTACTTGGTATCGAGAAAATGGGCAAGACTTGGGCGAAAATGGATACAGATGTAGGTGGACAAGGATGGGTGGTCAATCTCCTGATGGTTCCTCCGAATGGAAAGAAACGGTATAGCTCATTTTTAATGTCACGGAATCAATTATATGTGGAGAAATTCGTGTAATGGAAAATGCTAATCCATCTTTTTTTGACAAGTAAGCTCAGGTTTGTTAAGAAGAAAAAGAGAAAGAGGCAAAGTCAGTATAAATACTGTACCGAAATCACTCAAAGCATACAAATGAAAAAACTAAGAAAATCAAAATAGTCTAAAAAGGGACCCCCAACAAAGCATTAGCCCAAAAGAAAAGAGAATGAAACACATCGCCCTGCAAATCCATCTTTACGACCATCGGATGGATACATAGTCAAAATTGCAATTAGAAAAGTTCAACTCACTCAATCTAACTCTATGCTTTGACTGTACTGTTGAATTATGCCACTGAATTTCAACTAAATATGGTTAGAAAGGTAAAACAAACTACTTATAGTGAGGAGAGGATACGATGAAAGCTTAAAGTGAATTAATGGCTGTCCATTTCTTTTTACATATATGCCTACCTTAAGGTTTAATTATGATTAAAATTACTATGCAAGAAGTTGTGATATTGCTTCTATGTGGTTAAGAGGGAAGATAAATCGATGTCGATAGCTTTTCTACAACTTGTGGGTGCTGTAGCCTCGTATTATCACTGAATTAGCTTATAGCAATGAATCGATGTTGTTGTGGAGGTTTCATGAAGCAGCTGTAATTAATGTTTACTAGTATTGCAATAACATAATGTACAGAAAAACAACTTGAAATTTAAACTTTGAGGTGAATAGTTTTATAATGTCTGTTCATTGGAAGTTGAAAAATTGTGGCACGTCTAGCATATTTTAACTCAGAACATGTTTCTTTCTTGACTTGAAGATCAGCTAACTTGATAGTACTATAGTCCATATCTACTAGTTATCTAAGTTGTTTACGTCCAAATGCATTTGAGTGACCTGAGGAAAATGCTTTTACATCTTTTCTTTTCCTAAGATTATTCTGTAACTTTGGAGTCTATTACGAGTGATGCATCACTTTTCAAAGTTGTCAAATCCTTGATTAATCATCTATTCTCAGGGAACAGACGGCATTTTTTTTATAACCCCATTAAGTATTCATCCCAGGTGGATGCATTTAATTGGATTTATTGATCTCATTGACAGTGGTGGGAGAAAAGCGACTGGAGCGGATACAAAGAGCTAGGTACTTCCTTACTCAATCTTTACTAGACTTGCTGGTTATTACGTTGTACCAATAGGAACTTCAAGGTTTTTTCTGATACTCCAGTGTTCAACACATTTGTCTGGTGGCTATTGGGTTGAAATTATAATTTACCAATGTGACTGAAATTGAGCTCCTGCCTGATAGTAATGAAGTGAAAGTTCACACCTTAGCATAAAAATTGCTTCACCCTCTTATAACTGTATCCAAGTGAAACTACTATCACCATTGATTTTTTTTTTTTTTGTCATTTTCCATATTTCTAGTAGTTTTTCATGTGGCAAAAGGTCTTGAATTGTTAATATATTGCCATGTGAATGATGTAGATTAATATATTTGTGCATTTTCTCCAACAGAAGTTGCATGATTCTTGTCCATTCATGTTTCTTGACTTCTTCACTACCATTGCATATGCATTTATTGGTGAATTTCCACCCCCCAAAATTTCTACACTCATTAAAAAATTATAAAATAATCTCTCTCTCCTTATTAATTTATTCTTTTTTATTATAATATTCATTTAAATCTTCTCTCTCTTCACTTTTTCATTAAATCTCATAAAATATCTTTACTTTTTCACAAACCCGAAAACCCCCAAAATTTCTACTGCCGAACACCCCCATTACCTGAGGATGTGATGATGACTGTTCCTGACAAATTATATGAATCGAATACTTTTTAGATCTAGAAACCCTCCCTGTACATTTCCATTTTTTACACTTTTGGCTAATTAGTATTATTGTTACTTTTGACCTAGGCTAATTCAGTCACTTCTATTTCTTCAAATAGGTGTGGAGAAATCTGGCAGAAATGCTGAAGGTGATTCTTGGTGGGAAACATGGCAGGAAAATCTTCATCAAGATGAGTGGAGGTCTGCATCATTGTCTTCCTGTCCTCAATAAACAAATAAACAAGATTAACAAATTGCATATGTATATATATTACATTCAGAAAAGTAGTCACTCTCCAGTTTATTCCACTTCAACTGATACGAATAGCTGATAATTGTTTTTTGATAATGCAGTAATCTAGCAAGGATAGAGAGAAGCGCACAGAAACAAGCAAAGTCTGGGACGGAAAATGCTGGATGGTTTGAGAAGTGGTAAGCTATTGTATTTCAGCTCACAATGATAGCATTCCATCTGCTGTGACTGGCATAATATCTTGACCACATATCTGATATGGATATAGGTGGGAGAAATACGATGCTAAAGGCTGGACTGAAAAAGGGGCACATAAATATGGTAGACTGAATGAACAGTCATGGTGGGAGAAGTGGGGAGAGCATTATGATGGAAGAGGATCTGTTCTCAAATGGTTTCTTTAATCATCCTTTCGTATCCTTTGAGCGCTGTGTACTTTGTGCAAATTCCTTCTTCTCTGGAAACTAGTGTAATTGACATGTTCAACATTTGATTGTGCAAGACAAAGCTGAGGTTTCACGTGTAATCGTCTACATGTTAGAACTATGATGATGCTGAGCAACAGATAGAGGGAAAAAAGAGAAGAAAAGGAAAATATAAGAGAAAGCGTATTAGGAAGTTCCCAGATTTAATGTTTCATAAAGGATGTGGCATAGTAGATGCAAAACTAGTCTCAATTATTTCTCTCTCCTGCTTGATACTGTATAAACTTGGATTATGTCCCGCAGTAATATATGATTGAAATGTGGAGGTATCTAATTATAATGAGGATTTGAGTAGTATTCTCCATCTCCTTATTTGGAACCATGTTTTTGTGAGAAGTGATGAAAAACACAAAAGGGTTCTTTTTTTTTTTTTTTTTTTTTTCTGTATGTCAGTATGTTCAAGACACTTCCCAGTTGATTCTCTCTCTCTCTAACCTCCTCAGGACTGATAAATGGGCTGAGACTGAACTCGGAACTAAATGGGGAGACAAGTGGGAAGAGAAGTTCTTTACTGGCATAGGTTCAAGGCAAGGGGAGACGTGGCATGTATCTCCCAGTGGTGAACGTATGTCTAATTGTTGTATTCTTGAGTGATTACAGTTACTTGACTTATGATATATTTCTGTTCCACGTTTATTCTTAATTGTTTTCAGTGAGTGGCCACATCTTTTGAATTCATTCGTATTCTCTCATAGAATTTCTTGTGCAGCAACAATGTTGCAGAGTTTCTTGTTCTTTCAGATTATTTAGTGATCTTTGTTTTTGGTGAATTTCTTCCTAGGCCACATACGTAGGTACAAGCATGTTCTCAGAGCACAAATATTGTCCTTTATTGGTCTACCCTAAGGGGAGAAATATTCTTGGGAATAGCCTACATGAATTAAGAGATACTCAACAGGACACAAACAATGTGCTAACATACTCATCTACCTCTAGGAAACATAGAAACTAATATCAGGGTTCTTTTATGGTTTGAAGGACAGGAGCCTCAGCTGTTGTTGCCTAGGATTTGTGACTAAGCTATGTCCATGTCCGGTTATTTAGATGTTTGTGTTTGGTTTTATTTGTGTAATCTACGTTGCTATGGTGTTTGCAAGAATTTCATTGCTATTGCTTTTCCTGTTTTCAGGTTGGTCAAGAACATGGGGAGAAGAACACTTCGGAAATGGGTATGGGCATAAAACTATTAAACAACAAAATGACTTCAGCAAAGCTGCTCTGATGTTAACAAGCAGTTTAACAATGCAATTCTACAATAGAGTCCGTTTTGGATTATTCCTGATTTCACTTGAATTAAATGGCTAAGATCTAGTTCTTGTACTTTTCATAGAAAAAGTAGCAAGTGCTTTTGTTTAGTTCTTTTTGACATGCTGTATTGGATACTAACATAACCTTGTTCTGTAGCAGTAAAGTGCATAAATACGGGAAGAGCACAACAGGTGAAAGCTGGGATATAGTTGTGGACGAGGAAACCTATTATGAGTAAGTATATAGCTTTCTTAACAATCACAGTTAAAGCTGTTTATGCATCATAGGGAGTTAAATGGGAATAGCCAATAGTTCTCAAGATTAAGGTGAAGATTTTGGTTTTTGTTCTCGTTTTGGGTGATTGTGATCCTCTTAGAGGAAAATGGGCTTTAATTGAAAGTTAAATTTGATGAGGTGTCACTTTTGATGAAGGGCTGAGCCTCATTATGGTTGGGCGGATGTTGTGGGTGACTCGAGCCAACTACTCTCAATTAAGCCTCTGGAGCTGCCACCAGGTGTCTTTCCAAATCTGGACTTTGGTTCATCTCCGCCACCGCCACCTGTTGATTCACCATAAGAGTTGCCTCCTTCACAATGAAGAGCTGATTTTTGAGCTCATACTTTAGTTAGGCGGCTTAGATGATTCATCTCCCAGTGTATTGGTTGAAACTCTTATTACAGAGTTGTGAATTACTCTTTCAATTAATTCATTCTTTTGATCATTTAATGCTTTCAATATCTTTCACTTCAGACCTTGATCATTTTGGACATACCGCCATGTGATTAAATCTCATAAAGAAACATATGTTGTTTTTGTATTGATGTGGTCGTCAAAAATTTATTCTTAACTATCTCCCGCCAGACGTTCGGAGAGCGGGTGAATGTACAGGTCGAGAAATAAGGCTAAGGAGCTATACCATCATGACGTACTATCGGGAAACTGCTACGTTTCCCAACGTCGATGTAAGTCTTCATCCTCTGCTGCACATTACCTCAGTTCCTCTTCACTGAACTAATGGTGACGGTAACAACCAATTACTTGAACAAAAGCGAACATTTTAAGAATGGATTTGGGAAGACAATAAAGGTCACAAGAACAAACGTGGAAGATTCAAGCGCACAACACTGGACCGCAAATATATCTATTAAATGTAGGACATCGTAATCTCGCCCAAAAAATCTCAAAATGTAATTTCTCCTTTAGATTCTAACCGCTATCTACTTGAGTTTGCTATCATCTAGCAAGTTTATAATTAATTCCGTTGATTACAAGAATCCTACGGCCTAGATTGACATGAGCAAGACAACGATATTTCCTTCACCTCAAATATAAGACCCAAGCGAGAGAGAGAGAAGAACCCAAAAAATAAAAATGAAAGAACACAAAAAACAAAAAGGGGCCTGAAAAATTACAATGACTACTCTCTGGGAATGAAGAAAGTTTGCACAAACAACGGTTTCCTGAAGTAAAAGCAATAAGCAGTTCAACATGCAGGACTGCCTAGCAAGCCTTGAAACAATCTTCGCTCCAGCGCCCATTATCCCGTCTCTGTCATCGCTAAACTTCACTGCATAGATTTGAAGCTCACCTCGATCTCCATCTTTAGAACTCTAACATCCATTCCATCCCAAGACTAACTGTATAGGGTGTTTCTGATGGTAAAATTTCCATATAACAGCCCGTTTTAATGGCCCCGACCTTGTAGCATTGTCACAATGGTGGGTTACCTCTTTTTCTCACACCTATTGCTGTAATTATATACAGTTACATATATGCACCATGGTTAAAAGGATGTTTTGCCCAGAGATGCAAATTGTTGCAGGGAACGCAAGTAGGGCAAGAAAATTTGATCATAGAATCTGCTATCAACAGATTTTTCAGTCAGAAAGCAACTCTTCTAACTCGGGATCATCAGAGGTTACTCCATCATAATCTGAACCAGTTCCATTGAAGAGACCTCTCTCTAGGGGGTCTTTCTGATCTTCCCCATCATCAGTATCAGGCCATTCTGGCTCATCAACATTTTGATCATCAATAACTACATCTTTTCTGGTGGGATTGTAACCCTTGCCATATTTCCTAGGTCCAGAATCTCTCTTTGCCTTGGCATCAGAATCTTCACATATGCATGAAGATGGGTTCTCATGAAACTCACCCCTCCCTGGCCTCACCTCATTTGGCTCCCCAATGAAACCTCTCTGAAAAGTTCGGACCCTAGAGGCAAATTCTTCCCAAGTCATGTTACTTTTGCTCAAGAATAACCGATATAGCTTTTTAGTATTTGGACGAATGGTAGGTTTGTGTCCAAAATATCTCCTGCAAGTAGGGAAAAACTTCAAGTTAGATGTAGTAAACAGGAAATAGAAGCCGAGATGGAGGAAAATGGAAGGATAAAATGCATACCTTCGCCCAGCTAATATTTTGGCCATATTACCGTTGTTGTTGGTAACAAATACGTCGCTTTCATCACACACTATAAAGTCAAGTGCAGCCATGCGAGAAGAAAATGATGAAAATGGTTCCAACTCCTCCTTGGTTGCTATAGTTTCCTTCGAATAGAAATTGGGGAACAGTGTTTTAAGGGGTGCCAATGTCGCTTCCCCTCCATATACTTCCCCAGATGCCACATAGATATGGACATCACTGCCATATCCAAGTGCTCTCAACATCAGACCTACTTCTTCAGGAGTAAGCGGGCATTTCCCATGTCTCCTTTCCTTATCAGGATTGCTAATCTGAAAGTTGATCCACAAAGCTTATAACATGCTTCATAAACTCTATATAGTGTTAGTGCCCAAAAAAGAAAACTCTAAATAGTGTCCAAATGCATGTTGTAGGAGCCCAATTAAAATGAATATGCTTATATCAACGAAGTTCAAAAGATCCATAGGGATGTGTCTTTGCAAAGTCTTCTTTTTATCTCTAAAACACATGCGTGGATGTAGACACAATCCAGAATCCAGTATATTGGAAAGGCTGCTATTGCGTGTAAAGCCTCCATCAGAAAACATATAGTTCTCTTTTCACTTGCATACCACCCCTACCCTCCCTTTTTCCTCTCTTTCTTCCCCACCCCCTCTCTCAAGTTCAAGTTTCAGATTCAGGTCACAATGACAGATCGTCCATACTGATCTTCAGGTTTTCATTTTGTACCTCTAAAACATGGAAAAGCAGGTTTATAGAAGAGAAGATCAGAGAATAGTTGAGCCTCACATGTAAAGTTTTCCACCTCCTTCGTATTGCAGCCAGTTCTTTCCTTTCCTTTTCTCCGCCGCCATAATAGCATCCTGAGAATGCAAGCATATCAGGTTCAAACCTGTAACAAGAAAGATCTGGTTGCATCAAAGATTCTCTCACGATGAAAAAGACTTCACTTTCTCATTATAAGGCAAATTAGGTTCTACAACATCCATGCTCAGGAACTCAAAAGCACTACAGCCTGGTCACAATTCAAATCATATACTCCAATGCCTATGCTTGTTACCTCATGCTGTCATTGTTGTTTCCCTTCAGCGCCCCCCCCCCCCCCCCAAAAAAAAAAAAAAAAACTCCTCTCTAACCCAAGGTCAAAGGAAATGGATGAATAAGCCTTAAGTACTTGGGCAAGAATATAGCGTCGTAATGCGTGTTTCGGTGTACTATATACGAAGTGCTGTGCAGGTATATGCAGAAGCAAGTGTATATAGAAATCGAAATCGCTTGAACAATGCACTAAACGAAAACGAGGAAATAATATATGAGACAAGGCAAGGTTGAATGCAACAAATGCAACAGTTAACTTATCTCTTTAGTTAAACCATACTTCAAAGTTCAATGAGACTACCTCAAGTGCAATGCGATATAATGCTTGCTTTCCATTCTCATACGATGGACCAGTTTTTCACCCATATCAAGTATTGGACCAGTAAATCTTAAAGCATGGTAGTTAACTCTACATCTCAACTTTTGCATATCTGTGCCCAACTTGTTTGCAAGTCTGTAATCAAACTTGGTAAGCTGAACAGCCTGTCACAGAATAAATACCAGTAAGTTGCTCAAAAAAAAAATACAAGTGTCCTTTTTGGCGATAATCAGAAAAACATTCAAGGTAGTGTATGAAAGTCCATACCACGAAAAAACCACAGCAGGGAAATGTTAAAGGAAGCATGTGATTTCTATTTGGTGTCATTGATCAACATATTTCTTGAGTATGTGTAAAGTATATAAGCAATTTCTGTTTAATTATCAAAAGAAAAAAGCTTCTCGTGTAGGGGGCTTGGAAGGCCTGTCACTTTCTATCTGTTAAAGTAAGTTGAATGAGATATTTTACTGGTATATTCCTCAAAACGAAAATTGGAGTCCTTAGGTTCAATAAAATTTTCTGTTTAAGCCAACAAGTGAGGATGTGTGCGTCTCCTTAAGCTGAAATCATCTGACCTAAATGAACCACTGAATATCAGTAGGGAAACATCCCACAGGCAAGGCACCTGGTTGTATTATCCACGGTGCAAATGAAAGATGAGCAAATCAAGCCTCAGATAAGATACACTTGAGCATGGGATATTGGAATTGTCATGCTTTTCCCAAGTAAGAAATATTACCCCCATAGGCAAGCACATAAAAGATCAAGAAAAGTAAAAGCATTTTAAAAGAGGATTTCTGATAATTTTCGGCCCAACAAACTAAAATCGACTTCAAATGGTTCTACAGTATGTAAGAAACCAGAACGAGCGTCAGAGAAATGAGAACTTACATGCCTTTTCAAAAGAACAGGTAATACACGACTTTGATAACATCTTTCGCTACACTTCCTTGGCACACGCATGGTGTGCAGAGTCCAAGTTTTCCCCCCCTTCATTGGGAGTTGTTTAATGATTTTAACGTCATTTGACAGAAATGATATAAACCAATCAACATCAAAGATCTCTGAGAAGTTACTGCACAAACAAAATAAGAAATTTGCTATCACACACTGTAAGAATGGACTGCAGATAGATGTCTACTCCCATTTACTATTTGGACAGCCTGATTTAATTAGAAAATCCAACTTCCTAATAGAAGTTGCAAAGCACAAATGCTCATCTCATTACCAACCTGGAATCTTTCCAGAAAGACTTTTGGTCCAGCTTTGGAACAACAAGAGTGGCATTTAATATACGGGCAGCAACAACAGCATCTGTAATCTGTCAAAGGCAGGTTTGCTGAGATTGGTACCAACAGTAATCCCATTATTCAAAATATTTTCACTCAAGAAGTGGCACGGCAACAAAACAGTGATTGCATCATTGCAGTCACAACATATCATAACAAAGTACTCACAGGATCTCAATCCTACAGGGAAGATAATTGCAGTCAAGAATTAGTAAGTCTAAGGAAACCAACCTGCTTCACCGTGATTCCACTCCTTGATTAAGTACAACAAGCATACCAACCAATAAAGTAAAACTTTGGAATTATATGTCTTTCACTGAGATGACATGCAAAAAGGCATAACCATATACCAATTACTTGAATTAAGACCATTCAGAACATCGGCTCTCCATATTACAAATATTAGGTGGCTTGGGGTCTTTAGTGACAATAGAAGCTTTACTCTCAATTAGATATCCAGAATAGCAGAAGCATAGTACATAGAAACTCAAACGGAAACATCCACAAACAATAAGATTTACTGCAACAATCAACTCCATGCCCACATCTGGGAGTAATTTAATAAAAATCCACTACTATGACACATACTCTACTTACTGAACCAACTCTTGTCTCAAACAAATCGGTCAGGTCACTCTGGTTTGATAATATAGCATCTCAAAACACTGAACAGTCTCCAAACTCGAACAAATCTCAAAAACACAACCAAAATCAGATTACACTGATCTCAAAATCTCAAATCCAAAATAAAAGCTTGACACACGCACAAAAACCCAACCACAGTGCTCTCACACTTAACCAACAGTTAAACTCTTAACTCCCATTAAATTCACATACACAAACATCTCCGCTTCGTTTTAGCAATGAGGAAGTACCACTCTAGGTAGAAACTATTGCACTCCTTCACTTCCGTACTTTTCTTCAGACAATTTAAAACAAGGACTTTATGCCACTGTCTAAATAATAGCCAATTTTAGTTTCTAGCATATGCACAGAACTTTGCAGTACTAAAACTTTGGTTGGATAGCTAAGCAAGGACACATCTATTGTGTTCTGACAACTCCAATAGCCACCAGCAGCAGAAATCACGATGCCAGAACAGTTCAAGACTTGGAATTAGTATCTCCATCAATGTACGGTGCAAGTGAGTCATACCCCTACTTCGTTAGTAACCAACCAAGACTATGCTACAGTTGTGTGTTGTATAGATGTACCGCCACAGATCTTCAAACTTTTATTTCTGTTAAATTTTCTTACTGTGATATTATTGCTTGCACACTTGCTTCCACCAATTAATAATGCAAATAAATACATATATGTCAACTTTACCAAGTACTAGCAAAACGTTCCAGTTTTCTTGAAGTTGTTTATCCAGAAAATATTCATTCCAGCGGATGAAAATCAACCAAGACTATGCTACAGTTGTGTGTTGTATAGATGTACCGCCACAGATCTTCAAACTTTTATTTCTGTTAAATTTTCTTACCGTGCTATTATTGCTTGCACAATTGCTTCCAACAATTAATAATGCAAATAAATACATCTATGTAACTTTGCCGAGTACAAGCAAAAAGTTCCAGTTTTCTTGAAGTTGTTTATCAGGAAAACATTCATTCCAGCGGATGAAAACCAGCACAGAAAACCCTTACTTACGACGACTGCACAAAGATATTAGTCCAGAAAGTTACCCCAGTTCTTTGTTGATTCAAGCCTCCGCTGGTTGCTATCGCTAAGTATCGATTAGGATGCGTTATAGCTTCAGCTCCTGAGATAAAATACAACAGTATTGAATCAGATTAACCATAGTGGAAAGCTGCAAAAGCATATCCCAAACATAAAATTGGACTTCTCGATTAAATAGCATGTGGTGGTTGGATGAATTAATCAGGACCAAAACCCTAGCAAGTAAAACCAACAAACGAGCTTCCAGAAGCAAAATCGAAAACAGATAGAAAGACTGCTAGCTTAAAGGAAAAAGGAGTTGCAACGATTACTACGCACTTTGAAACTTGCTGCTGGCATTGCTGCAACCGTAGTAGAACTTGGAATTTCTGGAACTCCAAAGATCACGATTCGATTTCCCCCTGCCACTCTGATCCCCCAAATTCAAGAAATGACAGTGAACAAACACCCAAAAAAAAGTCCAAAACAAACCTAAAAACAAAACTCAAGAAATAATCTCTCAAGATCTGAAAACCCTAACCGGGACACGAAATGCCGAAGTTCCAACCGTGTCGTCCTCGCCACCCTTAAGCTGCACGAGAATTCCGCCCGAAGTTACTTACATCTTCAATACAGAAATACATATAAAACTTAGATATAGAGAAATGCGAGAGACATGAGACAATGAGAGAGTGAGAGTACAGAGGAGAGGTGGCGGATGTGATCAGAATCGACGGGGGGAGGGGCGAGAAAGGAGAGGAGAGCGAAGAGGATGAGAAGAGCGCCGGAAATGGCGGAGATAAACGGAAGAAGACGCTGGAGGCGGTGGTGATACTGCTGGCGCCGCCTCTGAGACGCCATTCTCTTCGGTGCTCACTGCTGCTCGTGACTCAGGAGCAGAGCCCGGAGCACCACTCTCTCTCTCAGAAAAAGAAATGCATAAATTTCCCAAACAGAAAGTCCTCGAGCCAAATGTGACTTAAGTTATAGAACTATCTCTAGTTCTCTGTGCTACGTCTCCAACAACGCATAAATGGCACTGGGATTCTTCTGTGCTGGGAAGGACAAAGGGACACGGACAAAGAAATGGTTCCCGACTTCCCGTAAAGGGTAACAATGTGAGAGGAACGTAGCTTTCCCCAGTAAACGCGATATAAAAAAAAAAAAAAGCCTCGGGACGAACCCAGACGTGGTCTGGTGTGGGCTGGCTTGTGTGGCTGTTTCGTCTCGGCGGTGATCTGGCCTCTATATTTTACGAGCTTCTCTGCCATGTGCAATGTGTAAGGCACGTGACTCTTTTGCATTGCTCGAGTCGGGTCGGAATCTTTTTTTTTTTTTTTTTTTCGCCCGTGTCCTGACGACAGGTTGGCATTTTACCAAATGAAAAACCGCCAAAAAACCTATCTGGCTTTGGATGTTTTCGTGGTCTAAATTTGACTAGTCCGTTCCAAGTTTGGAGTAGAGGTCGGTTCGTGATTAGCAAATATTATCCATCAACGTACCTTTTTTTTTTTTAATCCATCAACGTACTTAACTGTAAAAGCCGTGTGGGTTACGATTTTTCTACCGCTTTTTTTTTTTTTAAAAGATGAAATTCAATATATTGTCAAATACTTAAGTCTTTGAATAATTAATTAGCCTTTGGACTAACAAACCTGCATAAATAATCTTCCCACATATATATCATCAAAATGAGTTATCTAATCATTTAGTTACCACCTAATTGATTACTTGAGTAAACAAGATAACCAAATAAGGGAAACCTTTGTTAATAACTAAGTCTGGTGCATATGGGTGTAGCGGTTTTCTCTTGTTATATAAAAAAAGAAAAAAAACTCATTAACATTCACTGTTTGCAAAATATAAAAAATTTACAGGGAAGACTTTCGAGACTTGGTTTGATTGTTCATAAACTCTTAATTTCAACTGTTGGATGAAGAATAATCGGTCCATTTGACCTGGCCCAGATCAATAAAAGGACTTATCAGAAAAGGCCCGCAAAGGTAAAAAGGAATACGAACCAGATGGGCCTAGTTTCTTCAAGCCCGAAACCCTGAGAAAAAACCCTAAAAAGGCTTGAGTAACTGAATAAGAATCCAGTCCACCAAAGGAATCCATTTGGGTAGTAGCCCTCAGAAACGCCCCAGCTATAGGCTGCCCTACAAAGCCCACGATGTCATGTTCTCTCATGCATACGATATGCGGCGTTGATTCCAGGACCCGGCACAATTAAGGACACGTTCGTTTACAAAAATATTATAAAATATAATAAGATTCAATAAATGTATAAAATAAATATTAAAATCTCAAAAATTCATATATAAATATCAATATTTTTTTATACAATCTCCAATAATTTTTCACATAAACTTCAATACATTTTCACACAATCTCCAATAATTACATCAATTCATCTATCTCTACAACTTTTTATAAACTCAAATAAAAATTCAATATATTTAAAAAATTTTCCAAATTTTTATTAAAAAACCTATAACTCTAATCTAAAATATTCACAGTTCAATCAAAATTTTAAAATTTTTTACAAAACAAACGTCACCTGAGACAAGACTCGCTGAAAAGTGAAGCTCTAGGGCATGTTCGTGTCCTTGAAAACGCCTGAATTTGAATCTTGCAATTGATCATGTTCGGCAAACAAAGAATTCAGCCTAAAAAATGGTCAATTTTGCCCTGGACAAAAATCAATTAAATGACCAAAGTATCCTTCAGTAAAACGTGAAGAGCAGAAAATATAAAGGGTAAAATGGGGTTATGAAAAACATGTGGCCCCCAGCGTTCAGTGCATTAAAATCAAAAAGAAGAGGAAATGACGAAATAGCCCGAATATTATGTGCGGTTGAAAGTTAACGAGGATGATTTGGTTGAGGGTAATATAGTCATTTCCCTGCCCATTTAATACACTGCCGCACGTTTTCCCCCCTGCACCTGCGATTCCTGCAGTGTGTCAGGCGGAAATACTTCTGCTTTGCGTTCTTCTTGTTTGCTTTTTTTTTTTTGTTTTTGTTTTTTTTATTTTTTTAACCGCATTAGTAGTACGTTGATCATTTTTTCTTTCTTTCTTTTCTTTTTATCCTTTGTCTTTTTCAGCTTGTTTTTTAAAAAATTCGAAATTATAATAAATATTACAAATAAATAATATAATTTTTCATTTTACTTTCTTCACTCATCCCAATAAAAATAATCTACAAATAACTTTAAAAATCATCATTACTTTTTTTACACCTCAACAAATTCTACACAAACACCAATACAACTTTAATATCACCTAAAAATTCTCAAAACACTTCAAATCCTAAAAATTTCATCAAAACGAACATCACCCTAGTTTGCAAAAGTAAAGCTGCATATCTGTCTCATCTGCCATGAGTTGTATTATTTTATTGCCTCCCTACGCAGAGTAACTTCTCATATAAAATCTCCGGTACCAACTATACAAAGAGAAAGACTTAATATAAATACTCATTTAACTCCAATTTTCACCTATTTTGACTTAGGTATAGGAAGTTCACCTCACGGGAAAACCATGTTCACATTACTTTGTCACGCAAGCTTAATACCAAGAAAGAGACTCGGCAGCGAACATTGCTCATTGAGCGGGCTAGACAATTTTTGACACCAGCACAACCAATATAATTCCTTATGCTATATTTTACCAATCTGTTAGGGGTACCGTTATATTGCTACCGTTCATTGACACTAACATTAAACCTAAAAAAGAAAAGAAAAGAACAGAACAGAGAGACGAAAATCTAATTTAATTTATATTGAATGTCAATAAAATTTTACATCCTCTTCGTGTTCACAAAAGTTAGGATTTAAAATAAGGTACAATTATTAGTAGACAACCATAGAAAAGTAGCGAAAAGGGTGGACAATAAAGCTCCCTTGTGTCTTACTCAAATTATAACGTTCATGTGATGTGCCTCTTTTATAAGCAAGGTGTTTGGGACTTTTATCATTTGAAAGATACGTTCCGTCGTTCAAATAGGACCGCACCCAAGCACTGGGCTCCACGTTAAGCATCCATAAAAAGCGCCGGAGACTAACCAGCATAAAGGAAACAATACGCGCCGCTTAATAGCCACATGCGATTATAACTAGTTGGGCTCTCTCAGGGCCATTGCAGGTAATGTGCATTGGGCTCTGAGATGAAGCCCAAGCAACGCAAGAGCAATTTCGAAAAAAGCCCATAAAATAACTAAAGGCCCATGCGCCATGGTATGATACTTCTTTTGGTAGAAACGAAAGATAGAAGCTAGAGAGACTTATCTATTGATAACAGATTTAACCTTAAAATTATGGGCCTAATACGATGTTTTTTGGGTTAATTACAATTTTTTTCTCAAATTATCATTCGATTTTTAAATATCCCACAAACTTTAACTCATTGCAACTCGCATTTACAAACTATACTTCTCGTTGTGATATCATCTCTTAACTTGCTGAAATTGTTATATCGAACGGTTTTATATCCCACATAAACGATAGATGACATTCTCCTTACAAAAAGATAAAATTTAACCTCGTTTGAATCCTAAATCTATACAGTACTTATAGCAATTCGTGGAGCCAAAAAATGATATGTAGTTAACTGGATTCACTTAGAATCTAACTGGTTAAATTTGTCTTTTTAAGTAAAGAAAAGGTTAAGTATCGTTTATGTGGAATGGAAACCGTTCGATATAACAACTTCAGCAGGTTAGGGACGAAATCGCAACGAGAAATATAGTTTGTGGGAGCGACATGGGAAGTATAGTTGCAATAAGTTAAAATTTGTGGAGTATTTGAGAATCGGGGTAGTTTGAGGGAAAAAATTGTTATTAACCAATATTTTTTCCTTCAATAGAAATTTGATAAATAGTATTTTTCATGTGATTATAAAAAAATGACATCACTTAGAATTATTAAATCTCAATTGGCATGTTTGTAAACTAATACTTGAGAATTTGCCATATTTATAGTTATTATTCGCACTAATATAACGTTTATCAACTATAGCACTTATTTAGTATGCTTTAGAAATAATTAAACTTGATGTATAAAATCTGGATTATTACTAATTTTCAATGGGTTATTACTGTATAATATTCCAAGAATTATAACAAAACTTCGTTATATTTTGACCTGCTATCTTTGCAGAATTTATTTTATCAATTCTCACAGTAAAAACTAGTTAGGCAGAACTAATTCCTCTTTTATACCTAAATAGAGTTGGGAAAGAAAAAAGAAATTGCTTAAAAACTAATTTATTGCTTGCATTCAGAGTGAAGTAAACGGGAAGGAAAAATTTAACAAAATGAGGGTAAATATATGCAAGTTTTCAGACCTTATTACTTCGAAATTCCTAGAATATTCGCCATGCCGAGTAAAATTTGTTGAAAATAGTTTTTTAAATCTCAATTTTTTTTTTGTTTTATCTAAACATGTTTTTAACACTAAATATTACTTAATATCTTATAAAAGTGTTAATCTCATTATTTATTTCTATACCTATGTGAAAATAAATACCAAAATAAAAAATAATATTTTTGAAAATTCATAGATAATTATCTCAGAAATTATTAAATTATTAATTTAGAATATTTAAAAATTTATTTTTCAAACATATTTTCTACTAACATGAGAAAAAAAATGAAGAATAAATAATTTAAATGAATTTTTTATATTTATTTAAAGTAAAAATTTATGATTTGATTAAAAAATTTAAAAAATTATTTTATTAGAGCTAAAATTTTGGAAAGTCCAAAATTTTAGCTCTCAAGACAAACACCCACAACCACGTCACAAAATATGAAAAAAAATACATCTAAATAAAAAGTTTTGGGAAATTGGCAATATGGTCACTAGGTTTATACCACGCTGACGATTTAGTCACTAGGTTTTTTTTTTTATTTTATAGTCACTGAGTCCATACTCTCGTGACAATTCGGTCCTGTCGTTCATGTTCCGTTTAATTTCTAACGGAATAAAACATCACGTCAACAATTTAACACGTCAGCTCTAACTACTTTGAATCAGCTGCTAAGTCACCTTTAATAAGCAAAACTCATAGTTTCAATCAAACTAAACGACATACCGTATATATTTTATTCATCCACACACAGTTTCATTAAAGGATGAGCTTCTTTCTTTTCAAATAATGCAGCAAAAACCAACTTCTCCGTCTTCAAAAGGCCTTATTTCTTCTCAAATCAGGCCAGAAGATCTGCTTATTCTCATTCAAGTCTTTCAACAAAGGATCAATCTTTCTAGCAAGTACAGACGATGCTGAAGATGCCTCTACTGCCAAATATGATGAAGATGACGATGGTTTCTCCCCCGAAATTGAGATGAGGATTAAAATGTTTTCGATCAAACTATGGCTGTGGATTTGTTGTTAAAGATCTGGTATGGCGGCCATACTATAAGAGAGAGAAATTGTTACCCACTGGCTTATACCCACATGCACCTCTCCGCCTTAATTGCTATTAAGAGAGAGAAACTGTTAAAGAAAGGTTCCATCCAAAGGTGAAAGGTATTTCACTGGTTTTACAATTTTCCACAGAGTGGGTCCAAGCAAGTCTGCATCTTTTTTGGTCCAAGAATGGGTTTTGATAGATCCACAGTTGGAAATATTAAAGGATGACCATTTTATGGAAAGATGAATCCTCTCTAATAATTCTGAAAACTATGATGGCTTTTCTCCAGTGACTGAAGGAAAGCTTCCAGCCCCTGTTGCTCTTTGCATCGATTTTCGTTGTTGTGTTGCTGAAGCTTTTCTTCGAGGAGATGTCCAGTAAAAGAAAATAAATCACAACACATGAAGCATTTTCAGATAGCGCTGGATTGGGTTCGACCAGATCCCCTTTCCCCATTCTCCTTCACGCACCATGTTTCTGATATTGCAAACTTGATCAAATTCATGCTTTGCAAGTGATTAACATGTTTTTCAGAAATAAAAAGAGGGTAACCCTTAATGATCTTTCCTTTTGTTCTAAGCCCTCCAATTAGCAACAAAATAACGAACCAAAAATAAACGCAATCGATCTGCCTTGACCAAAACCCTCATTTTTTCTTCCCGTTACGCATGCGGCACAATCTCCTGGGCTCGACTCCTCGCAATAAACGCCATCGATCTGCTCTTCTTCAGCCCATGGCCAACCTTTACCGTGAAAGAAATTGAACCCATCATTTCAGGAGCCTTATAAGGATGCCGACTGTAAACTGGAGACAAATAGGTTGAAGAGGAAGGAGCAGATGAGTAAGGAGGAGAAAAGGACTGCGAAGAATTAGAACCAGAAAAGACAATACTGCTCATCGTTTTCCAATTCGAAGAAGCGTAGAGTTGCGAGAGTCTCTCCCTTAGACAAGCAGAGCAAACCCTGGTAGTCCTTTCTCATTCGGGTGCATCGTGCAACCTTGCTGCGTCTCAGACTTACCCATTTGTCCAGGCTTTTCCAATCTGATGGTCGATGGTGCTTCTCGGGGAATAGGGAAAAGAGATCTGGTCGTCTGCGTGATTTGAGAAGGAAGAAGGTCGAAACAGTTCGTTTAGTCTGCATGAATGAGCTTGGTTTGAGTTTGTGCATTAAACGATTTGTTTAGTCTGAGCCATATGTGATCTGTCGTTTAGTCTGCATTCAACGCAGCGTTTTGTTAAACTTAGATTTGACGTGTAACACTGACGTGTTAAAATGCTGAAGTGGCATGAGGTTCCGTTAAATGGATTTAAAACGACGGAACATAGACCAAATCGTCACGAGGTATGGACTCAATGACCATAAAGTAAAAAAATAAAACTTAGTGACTAAATCGTCAGTCTGGTATAAATCTAGTGGCCAAATGGACAATTTCTCAAAAGTTTTTAAAGTAGCTTTTCCTGTGCGAACCACAGTAGCCTCTTCTGGTGGACTACATGAGATTCTCACACGTGCAAAATGCTCATCTCTTGGAAGTGACAACGTCTCACACGTGAAAACCATGTACCTTCAGGTACTTCACTCCGTGTCTCTCCGACCCTCTCTCCCCGCTAATGCCGACTATCTCGAGGAATTAACGTCTTGGGTGAGAGGAAGATAGTACGATTGCTCAAAATGTATTCGTTTACCGCGAAAGCTTCCTTTGTCCTTCAAGTTTCTTGCTTTTCTTCTTCTTCCTCTTCGTTATCTGCTTCAAATTGCTCCCCTCGTTTGTGTTCTTCAATTACCTTCCCAACAAGGGCCAAGTTCAGAGGAAGCAAAAGTCTAACTTTGAAAATTCACGCCTACGATTCTTCCAAGAACGACACTTCCAATGCCTCCGACGATTCCAAGCCGTCCAACGGCTCTCTGGTCTCTCTTTCTCTCTCTCTCTGTTTATGCCTTCTTGGGCCTACGTTTATATGCATGGCTTAGTTCTTTTTTTCTAAGGGCTATCTTGTTTTTCCTCGGTTAACTTTTGAGGCTTAGATAATGGTCGCCATGATGGCGGCCATTTAAAGATGATGTAAAACAAAGCAGAAGAAGAGGCATGATGGAAAATTGCTTTGAAGTGCGGAATTGGGCTTTAGTCACATTGATTTGTGGGGCTGTGCATATTATCATGATAAATATACACGTGGAAATAAAACCTAGTATATGAAATAACTCAAATTTGCAACCTTTGTACAACATTACATTCAGCTCAAGAAAGGAAGCTTTCGGTTGTGCATATTGCCATAGGTTGTGCCCCTCGAGAGGCTAATGCTAGTAGTATTTGGAGTTGCTCATTACGTTGGATCATTCCCTATTGTAGCCAGAGGCCACAATTGGGGATGGTTGGTTCCCTTTTTAAGTTCCAATCTCTTTCCATTAGGCAATGTATTTGGTAAGACCCCATTTTATGTTAGTTAAAAATCGTTGTTAAATTGTGGTGCCTTAGCACCCAATACCCACAAACTGGAAGTGTTAAAAGTTGGCTTTAGCATGATGTATGTTTTATAATAATTGCGTGGCAAAACCTACCCACTTGGATACTCTTTTCAAAAGATTTGTAGTTGTTTTACTGCAGATCTAATTGATTGATGTTTGCGTACTTTTTTTGAAATATGCAGCCAAAATCTAGGAGAGAAATTCTATTGGAGTATGTCCAAAATGTGGAGCCAGAATTTATGGAGTTGTTTGTGAAGAGAGCACCCCAACAGGTATTCCCATCCCTATGAGCGTCTATAATGCTGCTGTGGTGTTACTAAGTGGTTCTTATTTTTCATGGTCATGTGTTTTAGGGGTAGCGAATTACCGTTCATGCTTACCTTTCAGGTAGTTGATGCAATGCGCCAGACTGTGACAAATATGATTGGAACACTCCCACCACAATTTTTTGCAGTAACAGTCACCACTGTAAGTGTAATTGTTATTTGATAGGTACGCACTTCATGAATTGTATGATCTTCTGGGACTGAGTTTTCTATCTAGAAGTAATTAGTATAATATTTAAGCTGGTGTGGTTTGGGTTTATTTGGAATATCATCCTATTTTAGGCATTGTACATTTTAGGACATCCCCATCAATACAAAAAATTAAGAAGATATAATATGCAATTTTCAATTGGATCACTTGGCTTTTCTTTCAGGTTGCTGAAAACCTGGCACAGCTGATGTACAGTGTCATGATGACTGGATACATGTTTAAGAATGCACAATACCGTTTGGAACTGCAACAAAGCTTGGAGCAGGTTGCTCTTCCTGACTTGCAAGAACAAAAGGTGACCTCTTTTCCTTCCTATTATTTTTGTGTTGGAAAACAAATTTGTTAGTAGTACCATTTTTGAAGAGGAACACTGTAAGACAACTTGATGGTAAGTCATGTGTCTTCATTCAAGCCACAATAGAGAGGAACAACAAAACAAAGTGAGATGCTTTTTTTTTTTTTTTTGGGGGGGGGGGGGGTTGAGTTGGTCAGGCTTGACGACGGGGGAAAGCAAAACAAAAGTAGAATTTTGCCGGAAAGGAAGCACTGCTATGGATACCATGGCCGGTCACCGTTGATAAAGGAGAATCTTTCCAAATCACTACAAGTCAACGCGGCTTTCAAGCATCCAAAAGATGTCAGATTGTGAATGACATGATGCTTCTGGTGTATGTGGAAAAGAGTATTTATAGTTTGCATGGTTCAATCATCGGTATCAAAAATTTATATAATAAAAATAGGTAGGTTTCTAATGTAGTCTGGTTCCCAACCTTTGATTTTGATAGTTACTGAAGAAAAAAGAGAGAGAGAGTAGAACATAGGAGGATTCCTCGAAGGAGTAGAAGGGAAGTAGAATCTTGAATATTTTGTTATGTACAGAGTAATAACAATTATAATTGGTTTAGTGAATCATCTTTCAGCCATTCATTAAATGATAAATCACAATAGGTGAGGAAAATATACGCTGTAGATCATGGAAGATACAATTTTTAGTAATGGATCTAGGATGACCAGAAAAGTGGAAACAAGATATGATATAATCTGATTGTTATGAGCAGATCTCAAAACTTTGTAAGAAAGCTAATCATTAGTGCCCAACAGTCCCGCGAATGGAATCCTGTGCATAAATTAATGGATGAAAATTGGAAATGCTTTTATTAGCTTGCTTAAATTATATAGAAATTCTTGAACCCAAGAGTTTAGAATAGTTAGTGTTTCATTACCGAATAGCATAACCACATACACTTGCGAAACAGATTAAATTGGTCAGGAAGCACAATACTGGATGGATACAACCTCATTGAGTATCTTGATCAATTGGCTTGTTTCCTTGGAGATTCCAATACAGAGTTTTCGTAGCTGTGTTTCTGGATGTTTCTTCACCATTTCATCTAATAGGAAGGGTTCCTCTAGTTGTAAATTTTTTTTTATACTCTTTTCTAGAAAATCATTCAAGAAATTTTTGGATAGCCTAGTATCCCACCAAATAGGAAAACCCAAGTTTTCTGACTTCTAGTAAATAAGAGAGAGACCCATGGAGGCAAAAATACTATAGATGCAAGAAGGGAAACAAATGTTTTATTTTCGTGCACTCCATACGATGCTAACGAAAATTCATATAAAAAACAAATTACATTACAAGTCATGGAGCCCATGTATCTATTCCTTATTTTTATGTGCATGATTCTGCAGTTGTACTTTAGTTTAGGAATAATGCACATATGGAATAAGACATAAGTGCACTTAAATTAAGTTGTTACCAAATATATGACTTGCCAAAATTTAAAGAAGGTGCCTTTGTAGATGCACTGCAGCTCTCTTTTCGAGTAATGGATGTTATTCAGTGTTTTGAACAGAAAGAAGTCTCTAGAGTAGTTTATGAACTCTCTAGATCAATTTATGGGACTGACACCCTACTCTTTTAAGGGGCTGCTAGGGGTGTGCAACTTGAAACCATGAGCTTCACTTTGCAGGACTACATTATGATTTGCATAGTTTCGATGATAGGACTTCAATGTTATATCACTCGTGACGATACAGATTGCTAGTGGAAACTATCGTAGATTAGCTGTGAAGTCCTAGGATTCTATCATTGGTTGTATGCTTTCGTAATCCTTAGTGGAAAGTTTTTGCTAGCACAGTGTGAGGAGACTACTTTTTCCAAATCATAAATGACGCAAGGAATTCATCTTTCTGAATTTGTCCCCTTTCCTCATGCCAGTTCTATAAAAAAATACAATTTTCAATCACTAATACATGTATTTCCTTTGTACGTTATCCATTTTATTAAACAACTCCCCTTGGTGTTTTTCATGCACTAAGGGCCTTGCAAGTGATCTCTGTTGATATTCTGTCTCGATTTGGAAATTAGAAAAGCTTGCACAAAAATAAATGGCAATTGATGGTAACATTGAATGAGAAGAGTGTGTTTCTAACTGTCAAACTACATCAGGCAGATCTGAAACCTGGGGATATACTTGTGTCCAACTGCAACTCGAGTTGTTACAACATAGATGACGTCGTATCAGCTAATATCTTTTACTGAGTAAGTTGTATCCCAGCTGCCCACCTGTTTGAGCATTGAGCTTGGCTGGCTTACACTTGGCATTTAAGTACTATCTTGCGGTGGGGTTGTTTACTTCTGTGGAAATGGGATTGACCTACCTCTTCTAACCAACCTCGTCACAGAGATAAGCGTTGTCCTGCATTTTTGACATTCCGGTGATTTTTCTTGGAGATGCTTGCTTGGCTTGTTATGGCTTGCTTTGCCGAATAGAAGAATCTTTTGCTCTCTTAAAACAGTCTATTGTCCATAAATGCCTGAAATCTCATTGACATTACTTGTTATCTATAGTTGGTAACTTTATCATGAAGTATTGTCACTTAGAGGTGCTATATCTGGTCTTGTCGAATATTAATATTCTCCTGTGTTAAATAGAATCAGTTCCATTTTTTTTTTTTTTTTTCCTTGTGTTGTTACCTTATTGGACCTTATCCTATGACCAATTGCAGGATGCGCCAGATTATGCACCTGGTACACAGAAGAATGTGACTGGTGAAGTTATTAAGTGGAATAATGTTTCTGGTCCTGAGAGGATTGACGCTAAAAAGTACATAGAGTTACTTGAAGCTGAGATTGAGGAACTGAATTCTCAAGTTGGTAGGAAATCAGCAGATGGGCAAAATGAACTGTTGGAATATCTCAGAACTCTTGAGCCCCAAAATCTGAAGGTAGCTTGCTGCCTTCTTGTATGCAACTTTGTTGTTTGTGATGTCTAGCTGATCCTTACATGGGTTGAATAATTCTCTTGACGAGTAGTGCTTGAAGACAATGAATATGTTCATAAACTTCAGTTAATCTATATTTAGCTCCAGGATGAAGTATTGTCACTCCTTGCTATAAATGTCGAAAGAAACTCAAATACTATTTTGCCAAAGCCAGCTTGTGTTGTTACCTTATTTTTAATGACCAATTGCAGGATGCGCCAGATTATGCACCTGGTACACAGAAGAATGTGACTGGTGAAGTTATTAAGTGGAATAATGTTTCTGGTCCTGAGAGGATTGACGCTAAAAAGTACATAGAGTTACTTGAAGCTGAGATTGAGGAACTGAATTCTCAAGTTGGTAGGAAATCAGCAGATGGGCAAAATGAACTGTTGGAATATCTCAGAACTCTTGAGCCCCAAAATCTGAAGGTAAGAAAGCTTGCTGCCTTCTTGTATGCAACTTTGTTGTTTGTGATGTCTAGCTGATCCTTACATGGGTTGAATAATTCTGCAGGACTTGACGAGTAGTGCTGGTGAAGACGTTGTGCTTGCAATGAATATGTTCATAAAGCGTCTTTTGGTTGTTTCAGATTCCACCCAAATTAAGGTTTGCGTTCTATATTTAGCTCCATTTTCCTTCTTTTCCTCTGCGGCTGATACAACATCACCACTTGTTCCTACTTCCTACTTAAGCTTTGACACAATCTCTACTACAAGCTTAAATTCCAACCAACAAACTTGCAGAAATTTCTCCAAGATACTAGTTTTGCTCTGTGGTAAATTGGAGAATTGGTTGAATATTTTTAACTAGGCTGCATTCTCAGAGCTGCTGAAAAATTGTTGCTTGATGGACTGCTGGCTTTGCTCAATCTGAAACTGTTTGGAAAATGTATTGAAAAGGCTAAAATAATATGTGTGTCCTTGTGGATTGATGTTTTCTCATAAATGTCCTTGGGGTAACTTTTTTTGTCCCGCCATCCTTGTGGTATAACCCGTTTCCCAGTTATGTCCCTCGGGCGACCTTCCGTCCAAAAGTTGACGGAATTTGTTGACGTGGCCAACGGTGACCACGTCACAACCAATTAAATGATGACTTGTGTTTAAAATGTTTTCCACTTATGTCCCTTTGTCCACCATTTGCACCCGGTCTGCACATAATTTCAATATTCACAAAAAAACCCCACTGCCATGTCATTTAAAACAAAAACAGGGGTCCCAACGCAAAATTACAACTCTTGCGCCAAACTTTTCCCTAATTCGAGCAAGAACCCTAATGCCCAAAACGAAGCTCCATTTGCTTGTGCCCAAATCTTGCACACAAATCAGTTCTAATCATCCTACGACAGTGTTAATAAGAACCAGAATAACCAAGACAAAGACCATAAGTGATAGGCGATTGTGCTTCAATTTCTGCCACCGCAAATGCCAACTGGTTCTTTTGTTCTCATTGCTTGCTCAAAAAGCCCTCTGTAATAGACGTCCTTCACTTTCCAATTGTTGCTGAGTTTCCGGAATAGCTCTGAAACCTCTTTCTCCTTTTCCTTGTAATGGATGAGAATTTGCTGTTTACTGAGTAACTTCACATCTTTCTCAGAGAACACAAGGTTTATGAAGAGAAAGGCATAAGATGTAATGTGCTTTGTGTTATCAGAGTGAAGTTGTTCAAGGGCGATGAGGTTGCCAAAAATTGTTTCTGTCCATTCATCAACTTCTAAAGGAGTTATTTCAAGCACTTCATTCACAAACTTGACATCAAATAAGCTTCTCGTCGTAGCCTTCTTGAACCAAATTCCTGCTTCTTGGAGCGCAAAGCTTTACATGATCTGAGGATTGCAACACAAAAACAGTGATTATCGGAATTATCTGATCAATCTTCTGTACAGTATTTCCAAAAATATTTCTGCAATCCTGGGTGTAAGCAAATGGAGCTTCCTTTTGGGCACTAGGGTTCTTGCATTCGGGAAAAAATTGGAGCAGGAGTTGTGATTTTGCGTTGGGACCCCTTGTTTTTTTTTTAAGTGAGGTGGCAGTGGGGTTTTTTGTGAATATTGAAATTATGTGCAGACGTGGCACCCAGGGTGGACAAAAGGACATAAGTGGGAAACATTTTAAACACGTGTCATCATTTGATTGGTTGTGACGTGGTCACTGTTGGCCATGTCAGTAAATTCCGTTAGCTTATGGACGGAGAGTCCCGGAGGGGCATAATTAGGAAACGAGTTATACCACAAGGATAGTGGGACAAAAAAGTTTACCCAAAGGATATTTCTGAGAAGACGTCAAACCACAAGGACACGCATATTTTTTTAGTCTATTGAAAATGAGCCTACTGACTGGTGACATGTATAGAAATTTTCCAAACCCTCGCAATCATTTCCTTAGAAATTTCTATTGTTTACCTGTGTGACTCTTGTCTTTTAGTTCAATTGAACATTTGAATGCTTTATGGTCTGAGTAACTCTGGGATCTAACTGCCAATGCAATATAAGCCCAAGATTGATTGGGTTTGTCCTGTCATGCACTCAAAGCTACTATATCCATGAACTTTTGGTGGTCACATCTTTTGTTTTAATTCAATTAGTAGTGTTATGTAAAAGAAAAATGCTATCATTTGAAATTTCTGTAAAAATTCTAAGAAACTGTCCATTAGTTTGTTTTGATTTTATTTTCCTATAGTAGGCCTTCAAAGCAGAAATTTTCTATTAATAACTTGCATCCATTTTCTATTTTGTTCCTTTTGTTGTATACAGTTTGTTGCCAGGTTCCGTTTGGTATGATCATTGGACCTGTTGGCTAACCTTCTTAAAATCTTTATCTGTCACTACAGACGAGTGTGAAAGAGACTAGTGCCCCCGAACTTGCCAAGCTTCTTTATTGGCTGATGGTGGTCGGTTATAGCATTCGTAACATTGAAGTCCGCTTTGATATGGAACGAGTTCTTGGGACTCCTCCAAAGCTTGCGGAATTACCTCCAGGAGAAGATGTTTAAACCACCATGGATCAAACCGCAATGGCCATCAGCGATGGTCCGGCTGGAGTACTGTTCTTTGTACTGTGAGATACTATTTGGAGTAGGAGTGCTGTTAAAGTTTGGACGCAGCTGAAGATCCATAGATGGTTTTAATGCTGATTAAGAAGGCAAAATTTTCAACTAAAAAAAAAAAAATAAGGCAAAATTTTCTAATGTCACAGGTCTGGCTCTCATAATTAATTATAGCATTAATTGCCAGAACTAAGTTATATGATTGGACATTTAGCTCATGTATTTTCGTCTTGAACATATCACTCTTTCTGATTACTGTCAAAAAGAGCCCGAAGTTCTTGGATAGGTTCAAAGATGTTATCTTTGCTGGGCTTGATATCCTTGCCCCGTCAGACTCCATCCCGTTGCTAAATCCCATCGGTCAAGATCCAGGAGCTTACAAATTGTTACGGTCACCCTAAGGTCCTGGCCCTTTCTTTTGCCAAGTTAGTGGAGCCAAGACCGCCTTACCATCGGAAGTCATTCCTTCTATTTTCTTCCTCAAAAAAGGATGACATTTGCCTTGGGACCTTAGGCAGGCTTCCAAGGACGTTGACGATAGTCGACGAGATCTCCTTAGCCAGTTTGCCTGAAGGTCCAGACCCCCCTACCTGCCTCCTGGAGATTCAAAGAATGCCAGCCTTGGGGCTTCAGCCATTTTTAGACGGGCAGAAAGTGGACTCTACCTAATGGCAATGGGCTGTGCATCAGGTTAAACAACAAAACCAAGAGTCAGGAGATGAACTAGACAGGGGAAAAGGACAAAAAGGAAACAGCTAAGAGCCGGAAGTAACTTACTTGTCCTAACTCCAATGGGATGAAGAAAGACGCGCAAATGACAAAATTGACCTTCAATCCTTGAAAAGGGGATAATTTGTTGCCAATAATTATTATTTTTTAAATATATAATAGCTCTAATGGGATAGAAATCGTTATTAGATACGTCAAATGATCAATGGCTTGCGTGTTGACAGTAGGACTTCCACAATTGTTTTGAGTTTTATAATTGGCGCTATTTGAGGCTATGCAACCGAGCTCTAGACTCTATTCTATGAAGTATGAACCTCAAGGAGACAGTAGACTCTAATCTCCCATCCTTCGTTAAGTTCATTCCTCAAGATGCCAACTGAAATGCACCTACGGTGGGAGATCGTGTAAATTGTAAGCTATGATACAAAAGTGAACAACTTTTCCTGAGGCGGGAGATCATGGAACTACCATAAAAGTATCTTTCTCATAGGATGGGCTGCCACGGGTCGTAGGGCCTGTGAAGCTGTCTCTCCTAATTTTGATGCTCCATCAATTTTCATACAAAATGATGCATACCCAAGAGAAAAGCGAGTATGATGGGTTTGTACACGCCCTTCTTTCAAATCGGGCAAGTGTACTACAAGGAGAATTGTGTTGGATGCCTCAGCCATTGCATCCCTTAAGGCCTAAGCCACTAGCTCAAGCGTGCAAAACCCCACAAGAGTGGAGGTGGTGACAGCAATCATATGGAAATGTCTCAATGCCAATTGGCCCAATTCTGATATCCAAAGGCCAGCTTGTGTAGCCTACGCAGTGAATTTGCGCCAAAGAGCAATTCCACCGTTCCCATTATCTTGTATGGGAAAATTTGTATGGGCAGCAAACGCATTATGCAGGTCTGAGGAAACAGATTTACATATGGTAAGCAATCTTAGAGAAGCAAGAACCAAAATTAATGCTGATTTTGTGAAAAGCCTACAGGGTGATGAAGGGTATCTCAAGCTTTATGAGCCATAGGGCCACTAGCTTTGGTCGAGGAAGACATAAAGACGTGGGCACGAGGCAGCCAGAAGGAAGGGTAGTAGGATTGGGGGACGAGGAAGGAGGGAGGGATTGAAATTCTCTTACAATCTTTTACTCGAAAAATTAAATAATCTAATTTAGAGAGAGAAAGAGACAATATGCATTGTTGATCAACAACAAACTAAGAAGTGAGAGAGGAAACGGCAACTAGGTGTAAGGGTGTTGGAACCTTGAGGAATTGAGTTTTCGAAAGATGGTTCTAAAGAAATAATAGTCTCTGGTGGACTATCCTAGTATGTGCCAGTAGATTTGCAATTTTGCATGTAGAGAGGGGTAACGGACTGTGGTGTCTAGAATTGTTAAAAGGCCATGTAGGAATGTCAGTTTGCATAGAGATAATTTAAATAAAATTTTAGTAAAATTTTGGCTAAAATTGTAAAATCAAACGCTTTATAAATGTCGACCGAACCAATCTCTACGCAAACTGACATTCCTACATGGCCTTTTAACAATTCTAGACACCACAATTTTACTTTTATTAAACACACTTTAAAATTTTATTTTTACTTTTACTTTTATCACTTATTCACCAATTCTAATACCACCTCATTTTTAATACCATCACAAAATTTTACTAAAATTTTAAAACCAAACGCCTTTAGCTGAGGGGCGTGGTTGAGTAGGAGAATGGATCATAAGTTGTTGGGCCTAGGTACGTTGGATTAAATTAGCGGTAACAAAGACCTGGACCGTCGGCAAAGAGAGAATGAGAAATCCCATGGGGATGGATGACATAATTCCTGTCTTAGTTTTTTTTTCTTTTATTCTACAAAACTGGAACACATTAGCTTCGGCAACAAAAAACTAAACAATTAATAAATCAAAACATTTAGGCGCCCCAACCAAAAAAAGGAGGTGCCCAGTGCCAACTGCGAATTTTACAGAACAACCCACCGATAGCTTAAAGGCTATAGTACAGCCCCACCTCAACTTATTTCGGTGGGCTTATATACACCCAAGGCGTCTCACGGAGTTTCACTAGCAAGGTTAGCTGACCTGTGTCGACGCTGGAAAGTTGCAGAGTGTCCTTCGGGGATCACCGACTCTGCAATGTGTTTCCATTATTCTGGAACTCGCGACAAGACCCTTTCTGATCCGGCCACTGATAAATTGAGCAACTCTATGGACTTTCCTTGACCACGAAGACAAAATTGCGTAGTCCTTAGCTAGCATACGGAAAAATCAAAGTCGATCCAAAACATCTCATTCTGGCGTCAGAGAGGCAGCTACGTCCCTGGAATCATAACTTATTGAGAGCCTTCTAGCCCATGGGCTTTGATCAGGTGACCAAGAAATTGAGTACCCAAGAGTGGCACACAATCTTAGATTCAGAAGTGCGATGGCAACGTCATCCTCATGACTGCTGAAAAATTTCAGTATCCATGGTAATGCTTTTGATTTTTTAGCAAGTCTGAGATAATCCTTCAACTTTTCATTTTCAAGATCAGTGCCATCACTCAACATACGTGTACTCAAAACCTGCAATGCTTCTACCGCTGTGCTGTGAAAACCACCTTCCACATATGCAGAAAACACATGAGAACAGGTTGAGGAATCAGGCTTGATTTGCTGTCGGTGCATCCTCTCAACAACAAACTCAATTACATCAAGCCTTCCCTGACATATGAAAGAACAAGTGATATTAATAAATTTTCAGACAACAAATGGAAGATGGAAGATGGAAGTGACCTGATATGTTCAACATCCACTGGTAATTAGTTGGCTCTTATATCTGTTTCATGCCTCCATGAAGGGGCAAATCTCTCGTTGCGTAGGAAGGGCACCTACAGGGGTTAAATTGGAATATGGTGGACTGTGCATAGGTACATAAGATTTGACGGTCTTCTTACTTTTTCAGATACACATTTAATTTATTGAAAAGGATGTTGACTTAAAGTCATCAAAATGGAAGACAGGTTTGGAAGAGCTTAAGTTTCATGCACATATGTTACTGGAGTCATTAACCTAGTCGTGCACAAGAGCGTAGTTGCAGTCAACCTTGCAATGGGAAATTGATGATGTTATATCGATCAGATCCACTTAACTTATGAAAACCGACCAGTCATCCAAAATTTCTTAGAAAGAAGTGTAATCTGGCTCAAGAAACAACACAGGACTTGCTGTTCTTATGGACTAAGGACAAGCACAGCACGGGTGAATTTAGTTGTACATGCACTTGACATATACTTTGAAAAGTTTTATAGTTTCGGAAATTGAAGAGATGCAACAGATATACTTCAGTTTCACTGCCTATAAGGGAAGAGATGGGAGGGGATACAGGAACATGAGGAACATTACCCGTTTACATGCTCTTTCAAGAATGCCATTGAATAACAGTACATCAAGATCAAGCCCTTCTGCGCACGCTTGATCCAAAAGATTCAATGCTTCATCAAAATTATCATCTTCCATCAGAATCTGAACCAAAAATTAAACTCAACATTTAGTACATCGATGATTCCAAAGCCAACATAAGTTTATTGTCAGCAACACCAAACCTGATGACAATGGAACATTATTAATGTGGAAAATCAGCACTCATTTTTTCAACAATGAGTGGCATACTAGTTAATATGCTATCAGTTACCTGAAGAGATAAATATTGTGTTCTTTTCCTTACCATTTAGTACACAATCAAGTTCCCCTAAACTGCGGTTATTACAGGGTTAAAATCATCTCCAACTAAGAATTGTCCTCTCCTATGATATATCATTCAGTCAGTGGGGAAGTGTCTAGAAATTTTGAGGCACATAACTAAACTATGGACATCTTCCCAAATATTGCTTGATATAAATAGGTGGGAGTTCGGACATCAGAGACATCTCTCCCAAGCTAGACTAGCAAATTCTAACTATAAAAATCACAAGACAGGAGTAGGTATTGAAAAAGGGAAGGATAAGACACGAAAAACGTAACTTAAACTACATTTCTATAAGACCACTATGCTAACAAGATAAAGGAAAAGTTGGAGCTGACCAAATTTTTTTTTAAAAAAAAAATCACGGAACAGATGGTGTTAAAAGCATGAAGCAGTTGAAAAAATTGGTCCAAATTATAAGCACAAAATGAAGATGATATTTCTGCACAAGGGCAACATTTAACAGTAGTGTTCTATCACCTATTGCACTGTATAATTTAGTAGGCTTTACCATCAATAGTTGCAATTTGGTTCCGAAGGGATCCAGGATAACAATCTCAACAAGATGCTAAGGATTTCCCATCAGACTGAATATTTTTAGGTTCTATAAGGCCCAGAACAAATGTGGTTCTTCACACTTTGCACGTTAACCAATACATTGAAAAATGATAAATCAAATGTATTGGAAGATTTTGGAGCTTAGAAAGCAGAAACAAGTAAAGACCACTTTGTATGTCAGCAATAATTGAACAAAGTGTTCTTTCATGTTACATACAAATGAAGGCAGGACTTTTTCTGGATGCATAATGCAGTCAACATACTGCAGGAGTGGAGAGTAGATAGAAATACCTTTATGAGAGCAGTGTAAGTCAACGTTTGTGGATAAAATCCCTCACGCACCATCATGGAAACCAGTGAACAAGCAGATGTGAAACATCTTAAAATGCTGCAACAGTCGATCATAATATTATAAGTCGCAGCATCTGGAGGGCAGCCACATGACTTCATATTTCTGAATATCTCTACTGCCATGTGACTCTGCATGTCAACCACAAATAGAGTACACACAAATACATTAGTGACAACACCCAAGCCTCAAGGAAATAGCAACTGGAAAGATGACTAGTGCAGAGGGTGCTTACCTCCTTAGCCTCAACAAGCGAGTGCAATACTGTGTTATACATAGGGGTGCTGACATAAGTGCCATCATGGGAGAAAAGGATCTCTGCCGCACGTAAGTATTGGATCAGTTCTCGTATCATTCCCTCTGCTCCAAGGGCGTTCAACTGAAAAGAAAAAAAAATGACTATATCTGAGGTCCTGAGCAATGGACAAAAACAAAAATCACCAACAATAGTTTCCGGTTAGACAATCTTAGTGAAACAATAACGAGCCCTGGTGGTTGCACTCCTTAAATAAGAAGTCAATGCAAGTAACATACAAGAAAATGTATCATTTCTGTTCAAGCCAATTGAACTACTGTCTGCCAGAGGAACCAGGGGACCAAATCAGTTTCCTCTGGATGTAGCATAACAAAGATTCTGTTTATCAAGAAGCAATGGGAAAAAAAGGTTCTAGACTATTTATATAAACTTCTCTTACCCAGTCAATGTCACATGTAAATCAAAGTCCTGAATTCGAGGGGAAAAAAAGAAATAAATTCTGCCCTGGTGCCATTTTATGTACAGAGTAATGTAACATGGGAAGCAACAGGTCACAGCTCCCTATGAACATCAGTGTATACAAGTCAGTTGGTTATTTCGCTAATTCAATTATCCAAAGTGAACATCCAATCTTTACTTCAAGCAGTTAACTCAGTTTAGGTCAGTTTCCAATTAATAGAATCCAAACAATGAGGCTAGGAGTTACCAAGTTCTTCATCGATAAATGGCTGTGCTGAACACCATTTTTTGCCATATCCATTTCAATAGCATTTATTCTTTTAGCAGCAACTACCTGTGACAGCTTATTGCCCTTTTCATAGGGGGCATTCACATTGCCAAATAATGAAAACAACAGCTCATATGTCCTGATATCTGGCAAAACCTTCATATGTTTCATTTTAGCCAATATCTGCACCGCACGTTCTGGTTGGTCCTGCAGATTTCATGCAATAAACATCTTGGGTTGATGGAGAGGACAAAACCAAACAGCATTTGCAATCTACTGGTAATGACCTTCAACTAAATGATTAAACAATCAACCTTTGATGGAGATGAATTTGTAGAGAATCAATAGCAAAATCCTAATCGATGCTTCTATATTACTGCCCCAGCAAACATAAACCACTTACTCAAAATGCCTATTGAGCATAGATCCTACTAAAAGAGCCAAATAAGCAATAGCTTCTCCTCAAACAAGAATAAAAGGAACAGGTATTGAATAGAGGTTGCTGCACCATTTTATAGCCAGAACATGATTAAAGCAGACTGGGGATATTCCACTCACAGTTTAGGAGATGTTATAAGAAATGAAAACAAACAGTAGAAGTGACACAGTTGCAGTGCAGAGATTCATGATTAACTTAGCAACTCACTGATCTGTCACATGCTGCAAGAAATGCATTATATGGATAAGGATATGGACATTCAGACATTTGGTCCAGAAGAGACTCAGCTAAGTCCAGTTCTAGCACTTTGCTGCAACCCACTGAAAGGGTAGCAAGAGTTGAATCATATGGCTTCAAATCCCTCTGCTGCATTACTTTTAACTGCAAATGCATAAAAATGAAGAAAATGCCTCTCATGCAAAAGAAAGCAAAGCAGATGATAGAAAATATTCAGCAACTTGCCAAAAAAAAAATAGTCCCAAAACAAGTGATGTATGCAGTAAACCGATATAACTTACCACTTTTAGGCCATAATCGTAACCTCTCTTAGAAACAACTGCTCTAACATAACGATCATATGTGCAGCTTGACGGTTGCAGCCCAAGGTTTTTCATCTAGACAGAAATGCGCCATTGCTAAGTGATCAGTTTGATGCTGATTTAATGATGAGTCCAGTGTAAAAGACACTAAAAAGAGGGGCAGAAACAAGTTAAACATTAATGCACAACGAATACAGACCACACAATTATTGTTTTTTGAGAATGTGGTTTTCAATATTCGCTATGGGGGAAAGACATAAGCAGCAGAAATCATCATTGGAAAGAAAATTGTTATTGTTTTAGGAGAGAATGGGGTTTTGACTCTTCACTAGCGGGAAGAGACATAAGGAACACAAAATCATCAATGGAAAGAGAATACCCCGTCTATGATTTCCACAGCAATGAAGATGTACATTACAAGACAAGTTTCAGAAAGAATAAGAAACTGTCAAGCTTGAAATAAAGAGGCTATCCTACCTGCAGGATTAACTGCTCTGCCAATCCACAATTATGAGCTTTTGCACATACATGCATCACATCACTGAAAGACCATTGTAAAAGCTTCATGACAAGCATGGTTTCATTTTTATTAAGGAAGCCACTCTCAGCTTCACACCTTACCATGCTAGGAGGAGTGCATTGTTCTATTTTACTAGGATAACTGTCGAATTGTTTGCAGTATATGGAAGGAACATGATGATCATTCCCCTCCAAGTCAAATTTCTCTGAGTCTAGGTCATCATTTGAAGGTATAGGAATGTCCACTCTTGAAGAATAAAGCTTTCCTTCAGCACTTCTATTAACAAAAATGCTTCCCCTAATGGCTAAGGCCACCATGTGTTGCAATGTCTTGTACGCAGATCTTAAATCTCCCAACCTTGAAAAAGACGAAATGAAATTTCGCAAAGGAATGATGCTCAAACTGTAGTGTTTGATATAGTCCTTCCACATTTCATGAACAGCAGACAGGTTTTGCTGCCAAACCGCAAGCTGTACAAAGAAAACACACCGAAAAGGATAACCATCACTTAAGCTTCACAACAAATGAAGATTATCTACCTTAAATGTCTCGTGGAATAGATGACACAACAAAACTAAAAGTAAGATTGCATTCACTAAATTGCTTCCTCCCTACATGCAGATTTTAGGTCTATAGGTGCCAACCCCTCTTTTAGTAGGCTCCTATTAACTATAAGCAGTCTACCATCCAGTTACAGAAACAAGTAGACACCATGAACCAGGGATTGGAAACATCTTGATGCATAAGTTACAAAGAACACAAGAACCAAGACAAAAAGAGAGCACGCGATATACAGGAAACTGCAAAAGGAATGTGCAGTGACCTCACCAAGAAGCATTGCACTTCAAAAATATTCAGAAGTTATTGAATACATTCACTAAAGCTTGCATTAGATATATTCCAAAATGAAACTTCCTTAAAATAGTGGACCGTTGTTTATAGAGTAAGCTTTGTAGCTTTCATCACGTTTATCCTTGGCAGTCAATGAGCTATAGCTAAAAGATCATTTCTTCCTTCTCAAGAACAAAGTGGAGGGTAAGAACACAGTTCAAGGCCTACTACGAACATGCTAAACTCACAAATGAAAAAAAAAAAAGCAAAAAGAAATATTGCTTTCGCACTTCAACAACTTCGCTCATAGCTTGCAAAAAGACAAATACAGGGACAGAAGTAGACTTATCTTTTTTCTGAACCTCTTTGGGATGAATGGAATGATCATTTACTCATGTAATAGTTTGAATTAGTTTGTGTAAAAAACCTATTTATGCAAATAATGGATACTACTTAGCATCACCCAGGGCAGGATCACTAACACCCTGCCGCCCTGTGTCAGCATCATCTTTGCGCTCATCCTACAAACTGTACTCTGGTACTGTGAGCTTTCTCATCATACCATTGTGCCTCCAGTACATCCAAAATTGAGTCACTTTAATCCATTAAAAGTCTATATTGAAATGAACTTCTGGGAACACTTACTAGGTTGATGGTAAGAATTACTTGTTTCATCGCTTTGTTTCCTTTTGTTTTTTCTCCTTCTTTGAAAGAACTATGAATCTACCATTTATCTCAAAAGCTTAAACTAATAGGAAGAGGTAATTTTTATTATTTGACACTCCCCCTCACGTTTGGGCCGGACTCTCCTTAAATTGGGAGGCTCAACACGTGCAATATTTAATTGAAATTAGGGTGAAGTGCGGAGTCAGGTCTCGAACTCAGGACCTTGGCTCTGATATCATGTGAATCTATCATTAATCGCAAAAGCTTAAGCAGATAGAAAAAAGTAAATTTCATTATTTGAATTATATTCTTTAACAAGAACTAACAGTGCAGAGTTCTCTACCCTTCAAGAAGTATAAAAAAATAACATAACAAAACAAAATGAATAGGACGTACTGAGTCGCATTTAAATCAACAATCAGGTCTAATCAATACTATTCTTCCAAGTTAAACTAAATAAACCTCACTTGATTATTCATATGTCTATGCCTCAACAAAGTAAAGCACACTCCCTGTATGTCAGCTTAGCTGTCAGGTTTAGCATCTCTTTGCTATGCTATCCATATTCCCCCGTTTCCCCTAAACATGCAATTACAAGGAGAAATGAATTGGGACAACCTCAGTTCGAATGTCACTTTAGCTTCTTCCACAAAAAACGACATAACCAAAATCTCAAGAGAAATTTCTGCTTAACTCAGAACATTCATGTCAAGCATTAGTACTACGCACAACACATCAACAGCCCTCTAAACCATGAGCAAAACTGCTTCCCAAGCCTAAGCTTTTCAGAACCTCAAACATCAAGAACCCGAAGAAGGAAAGAACAAAAGTGGTCAACTGCTTAGAAATGTACCAAGTATACAGCTTGTTTCTTTGAGACAAGAAAGAGAAAAGAAAATGAATTAGGAGAATCATAGTGACACCAACACTCCTAAGTTTACAAACCTTGAGGAGCTCTGAATATGTTACTTCATTCTTCCCCACCATTTGGTGCTCCATCAGATCCAAGCATTGATTAGCATGAATTATACTTTTCATTTTGGCACAGGTTCTCAGGAAACTGTTGTAGACAGATAGAATTGGATACATGCCATGCCGTTCTCCAAAAAAATTTATCAAGTTAAATGCCTACAAGTACAAGACAAATGAATGCTTAGTTAATTTTAACTACAGCCCAGAAATTGACTGCATTTATTGCAATCTACACACAATTCAATGGTACATTTACTCTACCACTGATTGCAAGTGTAATCTCAGACGGTACCCTCTCTGATGTATTGATAGCTAGACATGTCTCTTAATAACACCCCCACCGTCCCTCCCTCCCTTCTCTTTTCTCCTTAGCATGCATGCACAAAACCTTGCCAGACCAGTTGATCAATAAACTTCCTACGATATAGCCGCTTAAACCATTTGTATAATTTTATAAGTCCAACATCCAAAGGTAAAATTTTGTAATGTCGACTAATGACATCAAACTAACACTAAAAGCAGTATATAATTACCAAGGAAAAAAGAGAGACAGAGATGATGAAGATACCAACTATGTTCGTACAATAGGCTTATACCTCCTCCAAGTAACCCCCTTTACAGAGAGCCTGTATGATAAGCAAATAGCATGTCTTATTCAGGCCAATTTCTCTTTCCTCCATAAACTTCCAAGTTTCCATGACAAACTGCATGAAAAATACAAATGGTATGAATATTACATCTAATAATTAACCTACTTATATGGGATTGGATTTTCAACTCATGTTGGACAAGTGGCACATGATTCCATCCTCACCTTCCAAGAACGAAGAAAATTCAATGGAAGCATGGTACAGGTACCCATTATTAGATGCATTCCCTCAGATTACTAAATCAAATCAGGTTATGGGTACAAGTACATTTACCTAAATTTCATACACATGAATTTCTTAATTTTTCCCTTTCAAACTCTACGAACAGGGGAGCACCAAGGATTTTGTGGGGCCATGGTAGGGGTATGAATCAGCCCCAATGAGGGATTTAGCTTCTTTTTTTTTTTTTTGGGGGGGGAATGTTTGGTGAATATAATTGTTTTTTTCCCTGTTTCAACCAACTAGTCAATTGGCTCATATTGCTAGGGGATCAAGTGCAGATGTCCCAACTTACACACAAATATGTGAGTGTACTATAACTCTATGTCATCCAGCTTACCAGGGGATCAGGAGATATAGCACAGTAGTTAAGAATATCAACAAAATCATCAGGTCTCAATGGAAGATCTAAATGGCCAAGATCTGCTAGCAGACTGGACGCTGTGCTTTTCTCCCCCAAGCGAAGTGCATCCACAATCTTCATCTGCATGGATCTCGCAGTTGATTCGGTTCCATGCATTAAAAATTTGAGGCCTGCATTTGGAAGTCTACAGTATCAACATCTCTTTCGCAAAATATCTAATATAAATTTGATCAATCACTTCTGCATGTTTATATAAATTCTTGTATGCATTAATACATATGCAGATAAAGGCATCTGTGTAAGTACGAGCAAAGAAACATTCATTTACTTCCATAATTTCAGAAGTGAAAACTTAGGTATATGCATTCATCCTAATGCTAGAGATATTGGAGATCAGCCGATATCCAGTGCAAAAGGCTGTGCTAACATCTGATTTGCGAGAGAATACATACAAGAATAAAGCAGAATGATGAACAGACCCCAAATAAATGGCTTGCATAAGCTAAATGAAGAAACCACAGGGTGCGCGATGTTTATCCTAACTGTGAACCTTTGATGCAAATCCAAATTCTTGGGTTGCAAACAAAGTCTTTAAAAGAACCGGAGCCAATGCAAAGCACAAGCCATTGGTACTCAGCACAACTACTAAGGCAAAATGCATTGCATAAATACTTTGCAGATTTTCCTTACCATTTGATGTTGTAAGGGCTCGAGAGAACCCCAGATTTTCAGCTAAATTTCTTCTTCCCTGTAATAATAGCGACTGTCAAGAAGAAGAGAGAACAATAAACACTCTAAATGCCAAAAATTGCAAGTAAATTACTTTCCCCTCGTCACATTGTGGGGACTCAACATAAACTATTGGAGGAAAGCAAATTCATCTATCCCTTTGTGGTTTCTCAGTTAAATTGAGGGGATGAAGTTGAGCTTTAAAAAATATCCAAAAATATAAAAAGGATATAGAGTAAAGGTGCCAAGTTCCGCCGACTGAGCAGCAATGATTTCACCAGAATTGAATTCGAAAATGTAGTATCTTTCATTCTTTTTCTACTCAAAAGTAAGACATTGTAGGTTCTTCACTTTCCAAGATTTCCTCAACGCTCGAGCACGGAGCATTGCCTTTACCAGAAAAAGAAAAAAATATTCACATTGAACCGTATCACTTAAATTAACAACGCAGAGGCATACATATTCCAGCTGTTTCGATTGGCACAAAAAATCCACCATTGACCGCAGAGGAGCCCTCGCTCTGCGAGAGAAAACACCAGGTTAAGAAGGTATTGATGGGGGCATACACCGATTATATGCAGATGCGTCGTAGCGAAATTACACTCACAGTGGTCTGTGCATGTTTCTCATTACTTCTCAACAGAGCTTGAGCATGAGCTTGAGTTTGTTGGGTGCAAAAACCCTAGCGGTTCTGTCTGGGGTTTAACAAAGAAGGATAATTTCCACAGGAAAATCCAAGGGAAAATTTTGAAATGTGGAGTCGGACATGTAACATTTACAATACCTGGGTCCAAACAGACCCGTAGAATCAAATTTAGTACCCATTCTTCGTCTTCCTTATTCCTTTCCCCTGCCTTGGAACGAAGACGCTGTTTCCGACTTTCCCTATTGGCCTGTGGGGCTCATGGCGTGTAGAAGCGCACCCACTAGATCTAAGACCCAGGAAAGTATGGGCCGGACATAACCGGAACCATGAACACATGGACCTAAGCCCCAAGATATTGAGATGCCTAAGAAAGCCCAACCATGCCTGTATAAATTAACCGACTAATGCGAGGCCATTGGTATAATATATATATATATATATATACAGCACCCCAAAATCGGCCCACAGGCCATGAATTTGGCAAAACGGTAATCATATTCTGCCGCAGAGAAGATAAAGATAACCATTTTCCTTTTTTTGAATGAGAAAAGCATTTGACAGGAAAGGTGCGATTTTCGCTGGGTTTCTTCTGACATCAAACCTGTTGTAGGCTTTTTTATCACACGTTTTTATTTTTCGCTTGCTTTTTTTTTAGCTTTTTCTATTTAGTTTGCGGTAAAATTCATTGTACCTTATTACAAAATCTTGACGTCATTATGTAGTTGTCCACCACATGATAGAGATAAACAACATGTATAATATGGTCGATGAAGTTGCTTAAAAGACAAAATTGTCCTTCATTTCTTGAAATGATAAGATCAAAGTCTTCTGGAGATCCAATAACACCACTGGTGGTGGTGGCGCAAATTGCACAAATGATGTCTGCAACATTGACATGACAACTAACGAAAAACTCCAGTTTCCAGAAGTGACAACTCATTCTTTATGCTAAATTGGTACCGAAATTATATATATATATAAAAGTAGTAAAGAAAGGGTCACGTGACTGGCATTTACGTAATTTTAGGAAAATGTCCATCCTTTATACAGAGAGATGAGATATTATCTTCCAGTATAAGGACCACAAAAGATTATTACAAGCCTGCTTAGAGACGTTCCAGCCTGGGTGTATGCTTAGAAGTCAAACGCTGCAGCCTGTCTTTTGTACTCTGTAGCATCCGATTAACAATGGAACTCGACATTCTGGTTCAGCTTTGGCCAGTGTCCTCTCTTTGTTTTAGTCCGCTGCTTTTGACAGCTATCCGCCCGTTAGGACTTATCCGCCGTGTGGGCTTACTTGTAGCGTATTTGCATTTTTGTGTAATTTTTACGACTGATATTTACATACGAAGCGCTATAAGAGAGCAAGATCAATACTGTATCCATCCGTTTTTTCAGCGGCAGTCAGTCACTTTCTTATGTATGGTTGTTAATTTTTATATGCTTTCAGGCCCATTTATTGGAGTCTCCTTGTTGAGATTAATTTTATATCGGTTGTGGAAGAAATTGGTGATTAATTTATAAGTGTGAGGGAAAGTCTTACTTCTTGAATTAGCTTTTGAGAATGAGAAGGTCCAAGACCACCTAACACTTGCATAAGAGCCTAGATTGACTAACAAGTATCAAATTCAATAGTCCATGAAAGAAACGGATTATTTTCGCTCAATCCAAAGCTCGATGTTTTTTTGTATTATTTTTATTGTAAGTTCTCACGTAGTAATTTTTCTATACTTTTAATAAAACGTGTCTTGATTAAACAAAAAAAAATTGGAACACAATAGTGGACAAAATCCTGGTATGCTTGTTTGTAAAATTTTGGGGACCTTAAAATTTTAGGATATTAGATTTGATGAAAAATTGAAAAGAGAGATGATTTTTAATATTTATTATAGTGAAAAATAATAATTTAATACAAATAGAGAGATTATATTGTAATTTTTTATTGTGTTAAGATTTTAAGAAGCCTAAAATTTTGGTGTGCAAACGCTTTGTCGTTTGGACTCTTTTCTATAAAGCTAGCTTGGAGTTCATTGCCTTGTATTGCCACGCAACTCATCTTCATAGTCATCGCCGAGTTGTTCAGTTGCTTGTGTCGCTTGTGCCACAAGGAGCTTCCTATATCTCCTCCTTGAAGGAAAGCAGAGAATGGAGGTCGAGATTATTTCCACAGAGTGCATCAAGCCCTCTTCTCCAACACCTCCTAACCTAAGAACCCACAAGCTCTCCCTCTTGGACCAGTTTGTTCCTTCTGTCTATATTCCCGTGATCCTCTTCTATCCCGTGAATCAAAGCACTGGCGATGCTGTTGCTGATCTGATCTCTCAGAGAAGACAACTTTTAAAGCAATCCCTATCGGAAACCTTAACTCATTTTTACCCATTTGCTGGAAGAATTATAGACAATCTCTCCATTGATTGTAGTGACGAGGGTGGGGTTGATTATTTAGAGGCTCGTGTAAACTGTATCCTCGTTGACTATCTCAACCAACCTGATCCTGCATCCTTGCTTAAGTTTCTTGCCCGGGAGGGAAGTTGGAAAGAGCCAAGTGAAGGAGATCCTGTAGCTATGGTACAAGTGAACATTTTTGCATGCGGCGGCATTGCCATTGGTGTCCTTGTTTGCCACATGATCGCTGATGGAACTGCCATGAGTGTTTTTCTCAAAGGTTGGGCTGCCACGGCTCGTAAGGCTTGTCATGCTGTATGTCCTAATTTTGAGGCCCCGTCAATTTTCATACAGAGCGAGGCATACCCTAAAGAAGCAACCATGATGGCGTTGACCACGCCTTTTCTCAGGTTTGGCAAGTGTACTACCAGGAGAATTGCGTTTGATGCATCGGCGATTGCATCGCTTCAGGCAAACGCAAGTAGCTCAAGCGTGCGAAACCCCACTAGAGTTGAGGTTGTATCAGCACTCCTGTGGAAATGTATCACGGCTGCCTTGCAGGCCAAATCTGGTATCAAGAGGCCAACGTTTATTACTCATGCAGTAAACTTGCGCCCTAGGTCGATTCCAGCATTCACAAACTGTACTATGGGAAACTTGGTTTGGACAGTAGACGCATCATGCGAGGGTGAGGAAACAGACCTACCTTGCATGGTAAACAAGATCAAAGAAGCCATTAAGAAGATCAATGCCGATTTTGTGAAGAACTTACAAGGCGATGAAGGGTTTTCAAAGCTCTGCCAACTTGTGAAAACAATGGGTGGGGCACTCTCTAGTGCAGCCAGTACTTCTTCTGGAATGGATTATGCGTGTTGCTGTATCAGTTGGTGTAACTTTGGTCTGTATGATGTAGATTTCGGGTGGGAAAAGCCGAGATGGGTAAGCTCTGTTGGTTCAAGCAACGATGATCCAGAGCATTTGTTCCCTAATACAATAATACTAATGGACACAAGATCCACCGGTGGAATAGAAGCATGGGTTTGCTTAGATAAAGATGATATGACTGTATTAGGACAAGACAAGGAACTCCTTGCATTCGCTTCTTTAGACCCTAGTCCTCTAAACTAGACAATTCATTCATGGATGTCCTTGTCCTGCGGTGCAGGCGCTGGACCATCTGTCTACCATCAAATGAATATAAGTTCGTGTTTTATTCGGGTAAAAGCCAAATTTGCGTTGCGTGTGTGAATGGGAAAGTATTCGGTACAAGCGGTATGAGTCCCAGACCTACCCACGATTTTGGATCCCTTCCCCTTCGTTGGGGCCCTTGGGCGCTGCGTCAATTAATGGGGCCTAGCCGCCTCAACTCGGCTTAGCTCCTCATGAAGCCGACCGACGCGCGTCAAATCTTCTTTTTTTCGTTTTAACTAACGTGAGCCCGGTTCCAGCAGAGGCCTCAGTTTCTCCTTGTGATGGTTCTTTGGATTAGTTTTTTTGGATCCGTGAAACTGTGTGTGAATTTTCAAGGAATGCTAGTTGTAATTAATTGTTACTCGTGTGAGTTAATGTAACATAGTGTTCGATAAATTAAAATTTTAACGTCCAAAATTTTATTATTATTATAAAAATTTCTTTACTTACTTTTTTATAATTTTGTTTTTATTTTTTTATAATTTTTTAATTCTTTCTCTTTACTTTTTCACTAATTCTCATATTTAAAATTTTAATTACTTATAAATTTGACAAAATTTTACTTCTAAACGCTAGATTAATATGGAACGAAAGTTTGCTTACAAAAATCGCATAAGAGGGAGGGCGTTGTACTGATTAGAGTACCGGTCTCAATTTATTTATACGGTGTTGGGAAGTAAAATTAAAAAGTTGATAAACAGTAAAATAAAATTATAAAAAAGTGATAAAATAAATTTTTTTATAATAATAATTAAATTTTAAAAGTTAAAATTTTAGTTGGTAAAACGTGATGAAACAATTCGTCGGACCGGCACGCCGAGGGGAGATAAAAAAAGAGGATTTGACTTGTGCCAGGCCAACTTCGTGAGGAGCTAACCGAGCTGAGGCAACCAGGCCTGAAATTGATGTGGCGTCCTTGATGAAGGGAAATTAAGGGATCCAGACTGTGAGTTTGGACCCAAACCGTCAGGACTCAGGACCAAATTCTTTCCTGTATGGCATGACTTCTGAAAAGACAATGCATTATTAAATACACGTTATGTGTTGCAAATGTTTGACGATTTTTTCCCTTACTCTTAGCCGTCCTACTGCTACTAATGATGACTTAGAAAAATACTACTACTAATGATGACTCTTCGCATTTAATTAAACGCACGCGTACGGACGTTGTGAAGGATTTACAGTGAGGAGATTTAGAAGCTTTACAAAGCAGAGACAAGAGAAATTATTGAGCTCATAATAAAAAAGGGACTCCAGAAGTTATTTCTCTTTCGGGCGATAAAAGATTGATAGGATTTCTTTCTTTCTATTTTCCATTTCTTAAATGTCTTTTCCAACCTGAACCAAGCGGGCCAAAATCTTAGAACACAGGTCTATCTCGGGCCGGAAGCAGTTGAGCTTAATCCAATTTATAATTTTCTGAGCTGGTAAAACGGCAGACAAAAATTGTAAAAAACAAAGAATTTTCAAAAATTATAATATGATATTATTCACTCAAAATAAATAGATATAACAAATTCCTTAAGATGCTATTAGTACTTACCGATGCATTCTTTGATCCATCTGAAACATATATAAGTGAAATTTTACTAATTTTCGATGATTGCTCTTTTGACTGCTACTGCACAATCATTCTATTTTTGACTTTTTTTTGGATAACTAGTCAGTTTTGTTGACTTCTTTCAGATATTGCTTCCCCATCCATGTGCTTGGTGTTTGCCCAAGTGTTACATGTGTGTCACTGATCATGTGTTACGCGGGTATTACTCATGTGTTACATATGACTTCAATATTTTAAATATATATATATAGTGTTTGCTCAATATAATATATAAATATATATATATATATATTATATACTGTTTGCCCAAGTGTTACATGTGTGTCACTGATCGTGTGTTGCGCATGTATTACTCATGTGTTACATGTGACATATTTTAATATAGTGTTTGCCCAAGTGAGCTGCGCTGTATATATATATATATATATCTATATGTGTGTGTGTGTGTGTAGTGTTTGCCCAAGTGGGCTGCGGCTGGTCAACATTTTGGTCCTGTTGATGTTTCTAATTGTCTCCCTGCACAAGTGGACGTTACGCGTGTATCACTCATGTGTTACTGAGTTCTTGATCACTCTTTTCTATAAAGCTTAAGGGTACGTTTTTCGTTTGTCAACACAACTCTAGCTATTCATCAACACAGTTTAGATACTGGTGCTTCTGGACCGACAGGGAGCTTCCTAGATTTCCTCGAAGGAAAGCTGAAAATGAAGGTCGAAATAATTTCCAAAGAGTTCGTCAAGCCCACTTCTCCAACACCCCCAAACCTCAAAACCCATAAGCTCTCCTTATTGGATCAGCTCAACCCTCCAGTCTATGTTCCCATGATCTTTTTCTATCCTACGAATCAAAGTATTGGCCATGCTGCTGCTGATAGCACATCTCAAAGAGGGCAATTGCTAAAGCAATCCCTATCAGAAACCTTAACTCGCTTTTACCCCTTTGCCGGAAAAATCAAAGACAATCTCTCCATAGATTGTAATGATGAGGGGGTTGATTATCTCGAAGCCCGTGTGCACTGTCATCTTGCTGATTGCCTTAACCAACTTAATCTCAGATATCTTCGTAAATTTCTTCCCCAGGAGGCCAGTTGGAAGGAGGCAAGTGCGGGAGATCCTGTAGCAATGGTACAGGTGAACAACTTTGCATGCGGCGGCATTGTTATTGGCATCCTTGTTTATCACATGATCGCCGATGGAGCTGCCTTGAGTGTCTTTCTTAAAGGTTGGGCAGCCACATGCCGCAAGGCCTCTGAAGCTATATGTCCTAATTTTGACGCTGCATCAATTTTTAAATTGATGAATAAGCCATTTCCTACAGAAACACTTGTAGGGGCTCTGTCAAAATCTTTTCAGCCTAGCAAGTCTACTTTAAGAAGACTTGTGTTTGATGCATCAACCATTGCATCGCTCAAGGCCAAAGCAACTAGCTTAAGCGTGCAAAACCCCACTAGAGTCGAGGTTGTGTCAGCACTCTTGTGGAAATGCATCAGCGCTGCCTTGCAGGTCAAATCTGGTAGCAAGAGGCCAACTGTTATTACCCATGCAGTCAACTTTCGCCCAAGATCGAATCCTCCTTTCCCAGAATCCACTATGGGAAACTTAATTTGGGTAGCAGGCGCACTGTGGACAGGTGAGGAGGCAGACTCAGCTTACAGAGTAAGTAAGCTGAGAGAAGCAGTTGCAAAGATCAATGCCGACTTTGTGAAAAACTTACAAGGTGATGAAGGATTTTCAATGCTTTGCAACATAATGACAACAATGGGTGGGGTTATGTCAAGTACCGCAAGTGCTTCTGAAATGGATTACATTTGGTGTACCAGTTGGTGTAACTTTGGTCTGTACGATATAGATTTCGGGTGGGGAAAACCGGTATGGGCAAGCTGTGATGCTTCAAGCAGTCATACAGAGCAGCTTGTGTACTCCAATAAGGTAATTCTAATGGACACAAGATCTGCCGGTGGCGTAGAAGCATGGGTGTCTTTAAAGGAAGGAGATATGGCTGTGTTGGAACAGGACAAGGAACTCCTTGCATTCGCTTCCTTGGACCCTAGTCCCCTACACTAGACAATTCGCCCATGGCGGTCCTTGTGCTGTGTTGTAGGCTTGATCATGTTGTTCTAAACAAATAAATGCGCCCTCTCCGGCTCCCAAGTGCGCCCTTCTCTCTTTATTTCCGTTTATTTCTGCTAATGCTCTCTCTTTCCGGCTTATATACGTAACCATTTTCATGCTCATAAAAATTAAAAGCTATTATTATATATAACCTTTAGCGTATTCCCAAGTCCCAATTCCCAACCCCTCAATTTTCCATTTATTTAATATAAATACAATTAATGACAAAACATGCTGATAAGATAAGCAATACAAATTTCTTAAAATCCTGTTTGGCGGATGAAGAAAGAACATTCGTCTTACTGTTGCTTTCCTGAGAAAGGAATGAAAAAAGAAAAAGAAAAGAAAAACACTGTGTTCCAACCTGTCGGTTCACGCGGGTTTCTTTCTTCCCTCATTTTATGGTAAGCAATATTATTGATGATAACTCGTACGAATCTCTCATTACTTTGTCCTACGTCCGGTGAGATATAGAGTAAAGGGAAAAATTTAATTTACACCCTTAAACTTTGGGGTCATTTCTAAGTTACACCTCCTGTTAACGATTTTGTTACATTAATACCCCAAAGTTTACGTTTACGTTGATGTCTATCATGGACCTGAAATTTCTGTTCCTTCTCACGGCAAACATAGAACGTGTTGTCCACATGACCACTTACCATTCCCAAAAAAACGTATTACCCTTCATTTAATGCATTTGGATGTTGAACCATTTCTCCCTACAAACTTGAATGAAATGTTTGAAATTGCTTTAGTTCAACGATACCAGTGTCTTCGGCGGTTACCATCTCTTGTCTTCGGCGGATACCAATTGATTCCACTTGCAAGATTTTCAAGAGATCTCATAAGTAAAGGTGTGGCCTTCAGAACTTGATTAATGGGTGTTCTTCTCTGCTATTTTAGGGTTTCAATGATTGAATGTTAGTTGCTACGGAAGTTTAGGGCTTTCGACGATTTTGATGAATGTTGATTGCTTTTGGGTTTTGTATGTAGTATTAAGTGGATGTCATGCATAAAGCCAAGAGAATCTAATTGTTTGTGTTGTCTTTATCGAATTTGAAAACCAGTTGGGTACCCTGGTCCCCCCTTTGTCCCCCATGATTGAATCTGTTGGCTGACATTATTTACTATTGAGTCAGAGCAAGTGTTGTGGTCCCATAAAGTAGATGGTTGGAGCTTTATACACCTTAAAGTACATTACATTTCAAAAGTAGTTGTGGGTCTCCTTTGTGCATGTTCTTCTCATTATAAATTAGACCAAATCAATATATGGGTCACTTTGTTTAATGTTTAGGTTCGACTCACTCAAGTTTATTGGTTGATGTTCCACGTTACATTTGTTTAGTGTATAGTTCTATGTTTTATGACAAAAATAATAGATGAATTCAAAAGTCCCGATTTTTTGTGCCTACTAGAATCAACTCCAATGTGTTACGGGTACCAAGTCCTAGCATTACTTTATTGGCAAACTATTGTCTTTAATTCATTTATTCTTGTTATTTTTGTTTATAAATCATTTGATATTTTGACAAGCCATGTTCTATATTATTTGCGGGTGCTTTATTACCCAAGACATGTCTTCTGATTTCTTTCTATTCGAGGTGCATTACGGTAGTAGGTTTAGTTGGTAGTTTGGGTGTACCTATGTCGAGGGAGATGTAGACATGTACGACGAATCGTACAATCCGGATTGCTTATCATTCTTCGAGCTAGAGGCCATTGTGAAGCCATTTGGTTATAAGGCTGGTGATCTTATTTACTACAAGTAGCCAAAGAAAAGTCTTAATGAAGGGACGATCCTTGTGTCCTCTGACCATGATGTTTTACAAATGGTGAAGTATCATGAGGGAGGGTTTGTTGTAGTATTGTACGTTGTCTCATTTGATGATAGTGGAACGGGTGACAATATTGGTGAGGAGGCCGTAGAAGCTTAGGAGGAAAATGAGAGACTTCGATTGGGGTTGAATGATCTTTTATGGGATCAAGTCCTTAGCTTTAACGAAGAACTTTTTGATGTTGATGTTGGTTTGGGACATCTTCAGATGGAGGTTAAACCTCATATGGTTCTGATGATGAATATGAGATAATGATTGATGATGACGCAAGTGAGGATGAGGGGGTGAAGATGACGAGGGTGAAAGGGGTGATAATAAGGGGGTGTCGAGGGTGATGATGAGGGGGTGTCGGGGGTGGTTTAGAGTCGCATGACTGTCATCGCGACCCAAAGAAAGGCAAGGCTCCTAATAATGAAGGAGATGAACGTGTCTCAGACATAAGTGACGGTAAAATTTTAGTTGTTTAGAACATAGCAGTTTAATGTTTGCTAATGTAGGGCCAACTTCAATTTAACAATGAACCTTTTATTTTTGTGCTGCAGGTAATGGCTCTGATATTACAATAAGTGATATTTTGGTCTCCCTTAAAGTTAGCGATGTGGCAGAAGAAGTTGACAGTTTACCTGAGCCATATTGTAACCCTGAGATTCAAGCAATAGACTTGGCTGCCCTTGTTTGTAAGCTTGGGATGAAGTTTTCATTCTCTAAAATGTTCAGAGAAGCAGTGCAAGAGGAAAATATATTGAAGGGGAAGGACGTAAGGTTCAAGAAGAACTGCTTAAATAAAGTGATTGTCGTATGCTGGGAAGCACTGCGGTGTGAGTACAGAGTATACTGAAGGTGGATGAATGGGGAGATGGCCTTCCAAATCGAAACTTTCTAAGGTATTCACCGATGCACAAGGAAGTATCAGAGCTCGCTAGTGGGATCTAAGTTTATCACTAATAAATACATAGAGCAGTTCAAGACGCATCCTAAAATCCCAGTGGACTCCATAACTCAAGAAGTCAAGAGGCAATGGAGGGTCGATGTCAGTAATGATCAAGTCTATCGTGCTAGGAGAAATGCACGAATCAGAGTGTTTGGAAAACATTCAGACCAATATCGTCATCTTTGGGACTATGCAGCGACCTTGAGGGAGATCAACAGAGGTAATTGTGTTCTAGTGAAGCTGGAGAGGATACCTTCTGAGTTGACATCCGCGTTCTAGTGATGTTATGTTTTGCTGGCAGCAATGAAGATGAGTTTTAAGGAGGGTTGTAGGCCCTTGATTGGTTTTGATGGGTGCTTCTTGAAGTGCCCATTTAAGGTGCAACTGTTGACAGCTATTTCATTTTTAGTCCTGAGTTTTAACATTAAAGCCTTCCCGCAAGATGTTGTTCTAATGGGGAAGCAAGGGACCCCAAGAAGCCCGTGTCAAGAATTTCAGAATGCAGAGTTATTTTTGGAGATGAAAGACTTTCAGTTTAGAGGCCCGAAAACTTTAACATGTTGTGATACTTCTATTGGAAGGAGGACGTCATGGGTCGGAGATAACCAGTAGAATTCCAAAACCGTATTACTTCCTGGGTTGAAGAATGATTCTGCAAAATATATGCTAGAAAAGGAATCTATATATGGGGGAAAAGGCATATGTGGCTTCGAAAGCACATGAGATCAATTGCTTTGATGTTAGGGTTGATGGGTTTTCATTCTCCTGCTTGATTCTCTAATAGTGTCCATTTTTTATTTGGGAAAGTTTCAGCATCATTCAACCCAAAGAGAATCAAGTGGGCTTAAGGCAAATAATTCCTGAGACGGTACTAGATCTCCTAGTCTGCAACTAACTACTGATGTGAGTACCAGTCTATAACTAAGCTGGAAATCTGAGAAATGGAGTTTGAATGAGAAGATGAACTTTAGGTAACTCAAGCATGTTTATCCGAACTGGTGCTTTTTGGAGAAATTCTCCATGTTTCTTTTTTGGTTTGCAACCATTGTGGTTGGCTGGTCAAGTGTCTAATTGTTCTGTGCATATGTAACCCTTCCGCTACTCCTGTCGGTAAATTTTTCAGGCAGATGCAACTAATGTTGGCCTGTCTGCATGCTCATTTTTACTGTGCAGGCTCAGATTTTACTCTTACTGGTCATTGGCATTTTCCAATTAGTTATTTCTTCTATATTGAGGATGATATTTGATAGACCATAACCATGATCGACCCATATTACCTGTAAAGCCCAAAGCCCAACGATCCTTAATAGCCCAACTCGAGAGGATCATTTGGACCTTATCTCTCCTATATACTTAGAGAGGATATCAATAGTTTAACTTACCAAGCTATAAGTTAAACACCTGATAGGAACTTATGAACCCCGAGTAGGACTAGGAGTCCTAAGACCTCGATAATCCAAGTCCTAGTTGAATGTGACTCTCCAAAGCCTATAAAAAGCAAGATATGTGTCCCTAAAAAGATTTATTAATTATTTACTAGTTTTTATACTCGGAGACTATTACTGACTTAGGCATTAGAGACTCTCCTCCAACATCACAACTTAATGATTCTTTGCAGGACTAGCAAGGTGATCGGATCTCTCCTACCTGTCGAAATTTGGCATCATCAATATTGTCAACTCATGCTGCTAGTCGTTCTTATACATGCTGCCTCTGTTTTTTTTCGAAGGAACAAGATAGAGGTACCAGTACAGATGTACGTGCGGCAGTGGCGAACTTGTTGAAACCAAGATGAAAGAGGATCAGAGGGAGGAGAGATGCGTGGGAGAAGAACACGAGGTATTGCGGTTCTTTAGATGGTGCTGGAGTTGGTGTTGGTGAATTTGAAGGTGCGAAGCTTTGCTGATCAATGCGTCAATGGTGGTTGCGTTTAAGAAGCACAGTGATGCGAAGGTCAAGATCAGTACCAGGGCCAATGCGAATCGCAGAGAGGTTTCCATGGGTATCGTGAGAGAGAGAGAGAGAGAGAGCCCAAGAGACAAGAAAACAGAAATCGTGAGGGAACGCTAGAGACCCAAATGCGTGAATGGACGTAAATGGATGCGCAAGGTCTGACTTAGAGTTTGATGCTAAGTGGAAGGGGAGTCCGGTAATGAAATTAACCAAAGATTAAAAAAAAAATGTATTTTTTAAAATTGATAAATTGAGGGACCTTTTATTTTTAAATGTTAAAATTTGAGGACTAAAAATGAAATTTGTGTTAAATTCAGTGACTAAAAGTCAAATGTCCGAATAAAATATAGTTTTTTTCAAAGCTAATAAAATATAGTTTAAAGGTGCTTAAAAGACAAAATTGGACTTGAATGATTGAATTCATACGATAGTTTTCTAGAAATTCCAATAATAACACAATTTTATAGAATTAAATAAGTACAAATGATGTATGAAACATGGGGTAATATCATAATTCACCAACTAACTATGGGCCAATTTCAATCTCGCCTTCCTAACTATAAAAACGATGATTTACATCCTCTAGCTTTCAAAAATCATCAATGTACGTCCTTCATCCAAATTAGCCGTTAAGTGAAACGGAAATATATGTAAAATGACCGAAATTTTCTCTCCAAGATAAAATTATTAAAAATATTAAAAATTCAAAATAGTGAAAATTTCCTCATTGAAGAAATATCAGTAATAGTGGGTATTTCTTTTTATTTATTTATTTATTTTTTTTTGAAGTGTATTTCGATTATTTTATATGTGTTTTCGTTTGACTTAATAGCTAATTTAGATGGGGGGCGTACATTGATAATTTTTAAAAATTAGAAGACATAAATCTCCTCTTTCTTAATTAAAAAAGCGAGTTTAAAATTAACCTAATATTATGGAGCGAAGAATAACATTACTTACTCAATATTGACATGATAAGTAACCAAAGAAGACATTCAGTCAGGTGAGATAAACGAGGACGTTTCTCTGTGCTCAATCCGTACGATAAATATACAAAAATAGACTATTTTTAAAGAAATTTGTACATCATAATTTTGTTAGAAAGCAACGGCTATGAGTTATTGCCATAGTATATAGATAATTACAAGCCCTGCTTAGACTTCTTTCCTCGTCTTTTGGTTCTAAGCCTGGATGCTTACACGTTAAACGCTCCAAACCTGTCTATTCGAGGATACTCATTGAGGTTATTAAATACACAAGTGGATCACATTAATATGCACTTGTTGGGAAAGCGGTATAAAAATTAAAGAAAAGAACACCAAGAATTTATGTGGTTTGGCCCTCAATCCGGCCTACGTCCATTCCAGAACAATTTTATTAAGAACGCTTAAGAAAATCACTCTATTCGCCCAATACAATAGCCACACCATGCTTTTTTTTTTTTTTTTTTTTTTTTTTCTCTCTGCCCAATGCTCACGCATAATTTACTTTTATAACATAAGCTTCTATTTATAGGAAAAGATACAAAGAGAAATCCCAAGAGAAAATCCTAAACTTGGAGTAAGGAGGAAGTAAACTTTCTCTCTAAGTCTACTTCTATTCCAAATTTATCTTATATGGGTGTGGACCCAAGAGCACGTTCACTCGATAGGTAACATTATCATGAATTCCACAGCCATTAACGGAAAAAATGAAAAAGAAAAATTCAAAGTCCTTGGCGTCGATAAGTTGCAATGGCTTGATCCGTTGGGAAGGATTTAAAACGAGAAGATCTAAGATTTAGAAGCTTTATGTAGCAGAGGAGAGGCAAGAGAAATTATTGAGCTCATAATCAAAGAGGGACTCTAGAAGTTATTTCTCTTTTGTGCGTATCAAAGAAATGGGTGTAGTAATGGGGCTTTGGCTTGAGTGGTTTTTTTACCACTCTTTATACTCTATTTTTCGGCCAGTGGACACACATAGGCTTCCAACATGGGTTGGTTGAGGTAGTCAACCAGATGATGATAGTTTTAAACGAGCCTCGAAATAAATCAACCCCCTCATCATCACAATCATGGAGAGATTGTGTTTTTACTTTTCCAGCAAACGGGTAAAAATGAGTAAAGATTTCCGATAGGCGAAAGGGATTTGCTTTAGCAACTGTCTTCTTTGAGAGATCATATCGGCAACGGCAACAGCAACAGCATCGCCGTTAATTACTTTGACTCGTGCCATAAAAGAATGAGTAGTGAGGGTTTCTTTCTTTCTATTTTCCATTTCTTAAATGTTCTTTTCCAACCTGAACCAAGCGGGCCAAAATCTTAGAACACAACAGGTCTAGCTCGGGCCGGAAGCAGTTGAGCTTAATCCAACTTATAATTTTCTGAGCCGGTAAATCCGTAGACAGAAATTGTAAAAAACAAAGAGCTTTAAAAAATTATAATACGATATTCACTCAAAGGATATAACAAATTCCTTAAGATGCTATTAGTACTAAGCGATGCATTCTTTGATCCATCGGAAACATATTTAAGTGAAATTTTACTAATTTTCGATGATTCTCTTTTGACTTCTACTGCACAGTGATTCTATTTTTGACTTTTTTTTGGATAACACAAGTCGGTTTTGGTGACTTCTTTCGGATATTGCTTCCCGCCATGTGCTTGGTGTTTGCCCAAGTGTTACATGTGTGTCACTGTTCATGTGTTACGCGTGTTGAGTACAGGACACAATCCCAAATACACAGATACCAATATTTACGTGATTTGGCAACTGACTATCTCCAAAGAAATTATTTTAATTTCATCCAAAGAATCAAAACTTTATAAACTCTCCACTCTCATACAGCACCTTCCCCGTAATCTTTTTCGATCCAGTTTTCTTCATGGAGGCACACTAAACTCACTTACACGAGTTCTTATTTATAGAGAAAACATCACTGAAACGGAGGAAAAACTCACTTACACGAGTTCTTATTTATAGAGAAAACATCACCGTGTGAAACGGAGGAAATGTTTCTTCAAGATTTGCGGCTTGCAAATCTTCTCCCGCGGTGCAATAAACTCCTGTCAGAGGTGGATGAAAAATGTCAATATTTGCGGCTTGCAAATCTTGCTTTGTGGGGTATGGACTCACGCCAACGACGCGTATATCACTTATGTGTTACTGGGTTCTTTTTGACTCTTTTCTTAGTTTTCTATAAAGCTTAAGGGTACGCTTTTCGTTTGTCAACACAACTCTAGCTAAAAAAAAAAAAACACAACTCTAGCTATTCATCAACGCCTAGTTTCGATACTGGTGCTTCTGGAGCGACGCTGCGACAGGCAGCTTCCTAGATTTCCTCGAAGGAAAGCTGAAAATGGAGGTCGAAATAATTTCCAACGAGTTCGTCAAGCCCAATTCTCCAACACCCCCAAACCTCAAAACCCATAAGCTCTCCTTATTGGATCAGCTCAACCCTCCCGTCTATGTTCCCATGATCCTTTTCTATCCTACGAATCAAAGTATTGGCCATGCTGCTGCTGATATCATATCTCAAAGAGGGCAATTGCTAAAGCAATCCCTATCAGAAACCTTAACTCGCTTTTACCCCTTTGCCGGAAAAATCAAAGACCATCTCTCCATAGATTGTAATGATGAGGGGGTTGATTATCTAGAAGCCCGTGTGCACTGTCATCTTGCTGATTGCCTAAACCAACTTAATCTCAGATATCTTCGTAAATTTCTTCCCCAGGAGGCCAGTTGGAAAGAGGCAAGTGCGGGAGATCCTGTAGCAATGGTGCAAGTGAACAACTTTGCATGCGGCGGCACTGCTATTGGCATCCTTGTTTGTCACATGATCGCCGATGGAGCTGCCTTGAGTGTCTTTCTTAAAGGTTGGGCAGCCACATGCCGCAAGGCCTCTGAAGCTATATGTCCTAATTTTGACGCTGCATCAATTTTTAAATTGATGAATAAGCCATTTCCTACAGAAACACTTGCAGGGGCTCTGTCAAAATCTTTTCAGCCTTGCAAGTCTACTATAAGAAGAATCGTGTTTGATGCATCAGCCATTGCATCGCTTAAGGCCAAAGCATCTAGCTTAAGCGTGGAAAACCCCACTAGAGTCGAGGTTGTGTCAGCACTCTTGTGGAAATGCATCAGCGCTGCCTTGCAGGTCAAATCTGGTATCAAGAGGCCAACTGTTATTACCCATGCAGTCAACTTTCGCCCAAGATCGAATCCTCCTTTCCCAGAATCCACTATGGGAAACTTAATTTCGGTAGCAGGCGCACTGTGGACAGGTTTGGAGGCAGACTCAGCTTGCAGAATAAGTAAGCTGAGAGAAGCAATTGCAAAGATCAATGCCGACTTTGTGAAAAACTTACAAGGTGATGAAGGATTTTCAATGCTTTGCGACATAATGACAACAATGGGTGGGGTTATGTCAAGTACCGCAAGTGCTTCTGAAATGGATTACATTTGGTGTACCAGTTGGTGTAACTTTGGTCTGTACGATATAGATTTCGGGTGGGGAAAATCGGTATGGGCAAGCTGTGATGCTTCAAGCAGTCATACAGAGCAGCTTGTGTACTCCAATAAGGTAATTCTAATGGACACAAGAACTGCCGGTGGCGTAGAAGCATGGGTGTCTTTAAAGGAAGGAGATATGGCCGTGTTGGAACAGGACAAGGAACTCCTTGCATTCGCTTCCTTGGACCCTAGTCCCCTAAACTAGACAATTCGCCCATGGCGGTCCGTGTGTTGTGTTGTAGGTTTGATCATATTGTACTAAACAAATAAATTCGCCTCTCCGGCTCCCAAGTGCGCCCTTCACTCTGTATTTCCGTTTATTTCTGCTAACGCTCCCTCTTCCCGGCTTATATATGTAGCCATTTTCATGCTCATAAAAATTAGGCTTAATATCTTCATTGGTCCTGTGCTATGGTCGATTCTCTAGCTAATCCTTATGGAATTTTTTGTTATAAACTGATCCCTAAAGTAATCCACAATTCTTGTTCTGGTATTTCCGTCCACTCTAGAGTTCAATCGGAGGAAAAATTACTATGTGGCAAACGAAAGACAACTAATCAACACGAGTCCTTACCGCCACTGTGCTCCACGTCAGACCACCACCTGAAACCCTCCACTTTTTTCCAAATTAGAAGTTGCCGTGCTCAAACCACCATGGCACGATTGAGACAAGCTAAGGGTGCCAAGTGGTGGTTTGACGTTGAGCATAGTGGTGGTAAGGACACGTGTTGCTTTGTCAATAGTATTTAGCTGTCCTCCGTTTGCCACGTAGAAATTTTCCATCCAAATGAGTTTTGGAGTGGACGAAAATACCTGAAAATGAATTGTATATTACTTTAAAGACCAGTTTAGGATAAAAAATTTCATAGAGACTAGTTAAAGAATGGGCCATAGCACAGGGATCAACGAAAATATTAAGCCTAAAAATTAAAAGTTATTATTAACCTTTAGCGTATTCCCAAGTGGGCCAAGTCCCAACCCCCCAATTTTCCATTTATTTAATATAAATACAATTAATGACAAAACATGCTGATAAGATAAACATTACAAATTTCTTAAAATCCTGTTTGGCGGATGAAGAAAGAACATTCGTCTTACTGTAGCTTTCCTGAGAAAGGAAAGAAAAAAAAAGAGTGTGTTCCAATTTGTCGGTTCACGCGGGTTTCTTTCTTCCCTCATTTTATGGTAAGCAATGTTAATAACTCGTACGAATCTCTGGTTAATGTTGTCCTGAGTTTGGATGGGCAAAAAAAATTTTTCAAAAAAATTCTTGACATCTAACCATAGAATAAAATAGGAAAATTATACCAATTTCATTTTTAGTCCTGAGTTTTAACATTGAAGCGTTCCCGCAAGATGCTGTTCTAATGGGGAAGCAGGGGACCCCGAGAAGCCCGCGTTATTTCTGGAGATGAAAGACTATCAGAATAGAGGCCCGGAAACTTTAACATGTTGGGATCCTTCTATTGGAAGGAGGACGTCATGGGTCGGAGATAACCAGTAGAATTCCAAAACTGTATTACTTCCTGGGTTGAAGAATTATTCTGCAAAATATATACTAGAAAAGGAATCTATATATGGGTGGAAATGGCATATGTGGCTTCGAAAGCACGTGAGATCAATTGCTCTGATGTTAGGGTTGATGGGTTTTCATTCTCCTGCTTGATTCTCTAATGGTGTCCATTTTTTATTTGGGAAAGTTTCAGCATCATTCAACCCAAAGAGAATCAAGTGGGCTTAAGGCAAATAATTCCTGAGGCGGTACTAGATCTCCTAGTCTGCAACCAACCACTGATGTGAGTACCAGTCTATAAGTAAGTTGGAAATCTGAGAAATGGAGTTTGAATGAGAAGATGAACTTTAGGTAACTCAGGCATGTTTATCCGAACTGGCCGTGCTTTTTGGAGAAATTCTCCATGTTTCTTTTTTGGTCTGCAGCCATTGTGGTTGGCGGGTCAAGTGTCTATTTGTGTCTGTGCATATGTAACCCTTCCGCTACTCCTGTCGCCTGTCGGTAAATTTTCCAGGCAGACGCAACTGATGTTGGCCTGTCTGCATGTGCATTTTCACTTGCAGGCTCAGATTTTAGCTCCTACGAACTGGTCATTGGCATTTTCCAATTAAATATTTCTTCTATATCGAGGATGATATATGATAGACCATAATATGACCGGCCGATATTACCTGGAAAGCCCAAAGGCCAGTGATCCTCAATCGCCCAACTCGAGAGGATCCTTCGGGCCTTATCTCTGCAATATACCTGGAGAGGATATCAACGAGATTTAGCGTCATCAATATTCTCAACTCGTGCTGCTAGTCATTCTAATATATGCTACCTCTGTTTTTTTTTTGGAAAAGGAACAAGATAGAGGTACCTATATATCACTGAAGCAAAACCACCAATACAGATGTACGGTGGTGGCGAACTCGTTGAAACCAAGATGAGAGAGGAACGCTAGAGACCCGAATGCGTGAATTGACGTAAATGGATGCGCAAGGTTGAGTTGGAGTTTGACGCTAAGTGGAAAGGGAGTCCGTTAGTGAAATTAACTGAAGATAAAAAAAAAAATTATTTTTAAAAAAATTGATAAATTGAGGGATGTCAAAACTTGAGGATGACTAAAAATGAAATTTGTGTAAAATTCAGTGACTAAAAGTCAAATGTTGTAATAAAATATAGTTTAAAGGTGCTTAAAAGACAAAATTGGACTTGAATGATTGAATTCATAGGATAGTTTTCCGGAATACCAGGGTTATAAAACTATATAAGTACGAATGATGTCTGCAATATTGACATGTAAACTAACCGAACAAGACATGCACTCAGGTTAGACAAGCGAGGACGTTTTCTCTGTGCTCACTCCGTACGATAAATACACAAAAATAGAATATTTTTAAAGAAAATTTTACATCATAACTTTGTTAGGAAGCAACGGCTATGAGCTATTGGCATAGTATATAGATAATTACAAGCCTGCTTAGACTTCTTTCCTTGTCTTTTGGTTATTCTAAGCATGGATGCTTACACGTTAAACGCTCCAAACCTGTCTATTCGAGGATACTCATTGAGGCTATTAAATACGCAAGTAGATCACATTAATATATATGCACGCTCGGGATAACATCATCCGAAAAAATGAAAAAATAAAAATTCAAAGTCCTTGCTCCTTGGCTTGGCGTCGATAAGTTGCAATGGCTTGATCAAGAGGAAATGTGAGAGGCTATATGTATGTTACTGAGTAATTATTGACTCTTCTCAATACGAAGCGGTTGGCATGGGTGGTCAGGATCTGGGACATAAGAGTGTGCTACTTTTGAAGTATCACATTCGATCTTTCCAAGTGCAAACAATTTCTTAAAACCACCTTAGTACAATCAAACTTATTTGACTTATGTGGTTCGAATCTCTTCAAGTACAAATAATTTATTGAGACCATTTCTATATTAAAGTTGGACTAATTTGACCTATGTGACTTATGGACTCCATTGGCATGAAATTTACTTTGATACCACTCCAGTGGTTGTGAGTTTTTCCTCGTCACTAAACCTAAAAAAAAAAAATATTGACTCTTCACTATAAAGCCTGAGGCTACTTTCCCGTTTGTCCACGCAAAACAAGCTAGCTATTCCACATCTAGTGGAGATACTTGTTCTTCTTGAGCCAAGGAAGCTTCCTATTTCTCCTTGAAGGAAAGCTCAAAATGGAGGTCGAAATAATTTCCAGAGAGTTCATCAAGCCCACTTCTCCAACACCCCCTGCCATGAAAACCTACGAGGTCTCCCTCTTGGATCGGGTCATTCATCCCATATATGTTCCCGTGATCCTTTTCTATCCTACGGATCAAAGCACTGGCCATGCTGTTTCTGAAAGAGCACGATTACTCAAGGAATCTCTATCAGAAACCTTAACTCGCTTTTATCCACTTGCGGGGAAAATCATCGACAATCTCTCTATAGATTGTAATGACGAGGGGGTTGATTATTTAGAGGCCCGTGTGCACTGTCATCTTGCTGATTGCCTCAACCAACCTAATCTTGAGTATCTCCTTAAATTTCTTCCCCACGAGGCCAGTTGGACAGAGGCAAGTGCAGGAGATCATGTTGCTATGGTACAAGTGAACAGCTTTGCATGCGGAGGTATCGCTATTGGCGTTCTTGTTAACCACATCATCGTTGATGGAACTGCCTTGAGTGTCTTTCTTAAAGGTTGGACATCTACATGTCGCAAGGGCTGTGAAACTGTGTGTCCTAATTTTGACGCCCCATCGATATTTAAACTGAACAAGGCGGCGTTCCCTACAGACACCATCTTAGCCATTTTGGTCAAGTCTTTCCAAGTTATCAAACGTACTACAAGGAGAGTTGTGTTCGATGCATCAGCCATTGCATCGCTTAAAGCCAAAGCATCTAGTTCTAGCGTGCCAAACCCTACAAGAGTTGAGGTTGTAACGGCTTTCTTGTGGAAATGCATCAGCGCTGCCTTCCAGGCAAAATCTGGTATCAAGAGACCAACTCTTATTACTCATACAGTAAACTTGCGCTCAAGATCGATTCCGCCATTTAAAGAATCTTCAATGGGAAACATAGTCTGGTCGGCGGGCGCATTATGTGAGAGTGAGGAGGCAGCCTTACCTTACAGAGTAAGTAAGATCAGAGAAGCAATTACAAAGATCAATGCCGACCTTGTGAAAAACTTACAAGGTGATGAAGGGTTTCCAATGCTTTGTGAGCTTTTGAAGACACTGGGAGGGGTATTGCCTAGTACAGAAAGTTTTCAGGAAATGGAATACATTTGTTTTACCGGTTGGTGTAACTTTGGTATGTATGACTTGGATTTTGGGTGGGGAAAGCCGTTATGGGCAAGCAGTGCTGCTTCCAGCAGCAATCATTCAGAGCAGCGTTCGTTCTCAAATAAGGTATTGCTGATGAACACAAGATCTGTGGGTGGAGTAGAAGCATGGGTGTTTTTAACTGAAGAAGATATGGCCCTGTTTGTGCAGGACAAGGAACTGCTTGCATTCGCTTCCTTGGACCCTAGTCCCCTATCCTAGACAATTGCCCGTGGAGGTCATTGTCCTGTGTTGTAAGCTCTTTTTTTTGTTGTTGTTGTTGAAACTGTGTTGTAAGCTTGATACTTGAATAAATGCCAAGTTTCTCTTCGAGTACCTAAATGGTGTGTCCTTGAGGGTTCAGTTATTGTACAATTTGTACTGATCACTATTGTGTCGAACATACTAAGCGACGATTGAGATTTTTTCTTCAAAATTCAAGAGTTCAGATCACGTCATATAAATTAAAATATTTTAAATATTTTAAATGATGTGTTTAATCACAACCTTTAGATCTCCAACTTTTAATTTAATCTCAGCCGTCGCCCAATATACTCAGCACAATAGTACTTAGCACAATAATCGAACTCGTGTCCTTGATGCCATAAATGTTCAAAGTTGCCAGCCACTTATAAGCCGTCAACTACCAGATATTGTTTCTTTTTGGTCTTTGGATATTATTAGTTTCCTAGTTCAAATCTATATTGCTGATGTTTTTTTCTTTTTCTTTTTTCTAAGCAATTCTATATTGCTTCTTGTTGGTTGAGTGTAGGACTCTATTTGAGCGCCTTTGTTTAGATATGGGCATGTTCGTGTTGTGAAAAATGGTAGGATTTTAAAAAGTTGTGAATATTTATGTTAAATAGTGTTTTATAGGTGTTTGTGTAAAGTGGAGAGAGAAATGATTTGATGTAATTATTTAATAAAAAAGTATTGAAATTTTGTGAAAAAGTATAGAGAGAGAAGATTTGTTATAATTTTTTTAAAAAAATGTATTGAAGTTTGTGTAAAAAGTTGTTGGAGATTGTGTAAATGTATTGGTGTTTGTGTTTGAATTCTTAAGATGTTTGGTGATAATTTTATTAATGGATTTGAATCTTAGGAAAAAGTTGAACACGAACATGCCAGACTGTTTCCGAAAGATCCGGTGAAAATGTATTTGGCAAATTTAATATATTCTGTGGTCAAAAGAAGTTAAATTTTACTGTAGACTAGAGAGCAGAGGGAAGCTGTAGATAGCGGTCGTGTATAGAATTAAAGGAAGAAGTAAATTTTAGGCTAAAATCATCCACCAGTATTTATGGGGTTTAGACGTTCCTCAGTTTAGTCCTTAGAGATTAATGTTAATTTTTTTTATTGTCCCTAGATATGATTCATTATTCCTGTTGGTTCCTCTGTCCATGCCTGTCGTCTATTTTCAAATGGAATCTGCTGATGTGGCTAACGTGACCACATCACGCCCAATATATGCATGACATGTATCCCTTAATCCAATAACATGCACTCCACGTTTGGCCCAAAAATCCTTAGGGACTAAATTGCAAAAAGTCTAAACCCTAGGGACTAGTATTAAACTAGTCAATTTGGCTAATTTTTTCTTAATATTTTGGTCTATAATTCTTCCATTAATCTATTAGGCTCATTTTCTTCAATATTATGGTCTTTAATTGTTAAACTAATCAATTTGATTAATTTTTACTCAATATTTTGGTATATAATTCTTCTATTGATCTATTAGCTCTCTTTTTTCTTCAATATTATGGTCTCTAATTGTTAAATTAATCAATTTGTCTCATTTTCTCTTAATATTTTGGTCTATAGTTCTTCCACTCACAATCTATTAGCTTCATTTTCTTCAGCATTTTAGCCTCTAATTTTTAAACTAATCAATTGGCTCATTTATACTCAATATTTTTGTCTATACTTCTTACATTAATCTATTAACTTTATTTTCTTCAATATTATCGCATCTAAGTGACAAACAAATCAATTTGACTCATTTTTCTTAATATTTTGGTCTATAATTCTTCTATTAAATTGTTAGCTTCATTTTTCTTCAATATTAGTTAAAATCATCAACTAATCCCTGGGATTTAAACTTTTGCAATTTAGTCCCTATGAATTTTTGGTGCAGACATGTCATGCATGTTGAATTAAGGGACACGTGTCATGCGTCTCTTGGGCGTGACGTAGTAAGTGTTGGCCACGCCAATAGTTACGTGTGGAAATGGACGGCAGGTGGACGAAGGGACTAACATGAAAAAAGGGTCATGCTTCGGGAACAACAGGAAAACAAAAAATTCTCTAGGTTCTAAACTGGGAAAAGTCTAAATCTCAGGGACTAGTGGATAATTTTAGTCTAAATTAATTTTAATGTAAGGTCCATAAGAAAGGTAACATGTGGTTTATACTATCTTTACCCACTCTGTGAAACACAGACCATTTTCTTGCTCGTAAAAGCTAATAGTAAACCTCTGGCGTCGTTTTATTTTTTCCCCATGTCGAGCTTCGTTAATATTATTTTTCCACTCTCGTGGGGTCAAAAAATGGCTTCGTAAGTCGTAGAGAGCAGAGTTGGCAACCAGAACCAAGTGGGCCAAGAATTTAGAACACCTGGCTAACTGGGGAAAGCTGTTGGGCTTAATTTCATATGGGAGTTAGACTGCTAGTGGTCAATACTGAAAAAAAGCAGACCAGAAAAAATCAATACTGAAAGCAACAGAATTGGACTCGTCATACCCAAACTATCAAGATTCGTGACATCTTAAAACTCGAAGACCGGTGGAAGCTAGAATGGGCATCCAGAAGGCAAAGCAAGTTGGTACATCGTATAGCCAAATGGGCTGTGCAATGTAACTCTTTTGGCAAATTCCCGATGGATAGGATTCCCCCTGTTCTAAATTGGGACTGGCATTATAACCCACCATGATGTTTATAGTAACAGTAATAATGCGTTTGTTAACTAAAAATTTTATTAAAATTTTACTTTTATCAAACACACTTCAAAATTTTACTTTTACTTTTATCACTCATTTACTAATCTTAATACCACCTCTTTTTTAACGTAACACAAAATTTTATTAAAATTTTGAAAACAAACGCATTGTTAAGTTTAATTTAGATTAGGGAAAATGAAAAAAATAATGCGCATGTACAAATAATGTTCATGTAATTGCGCAGACGTTCGCCATCACTAACAAGCCATTAAATTATTTTTCCCTAAAGAAAGGGATTACTACATTACCAACAAAATGGCAATAAGATAAGCATAGCAAAATTGAAATACTCTTTGCATATGATAATTAATTGCTTCGTGACATTGAATTTTCCGGATAAATGAATGATAAAAATAAAAAAAATAAATGTATTGTTCCAACTGATCCCCTCAATTGTCTCGGTTCAAGTCTCTTTTACCTAATTTTATGGTAATTAGCATTATGGTAACTCATGATATGAATCTCTTATTAGCTTTGTCCTGCCCGGGAGAGATAGAAAAAGAATATATATGTAGTTTACAGGTGCTTAAAAGACAAAATGAGCCTTCAGTTATTGCGTTTCTGAGATAGTTTTCTAGAAATTCCAATATTAATACCTCTAGTGTTTTACTCATGGGACTAAATAAATCGCACGGATGATGCCTGCAACATTGACATGATAACTAACCAAAATTACAAGAAAGAGATTAGACAACAGAGAACGTTTTCTCTGTGCATGCGTATGGTACGATAATTATAAGCGAACATAGTACTTTTTTAAAGAAGTTTTTAGATCATAGGTTTATTAGAAAGCAACGGCTATGAGTTTGTGGAATAGTATACAGATTAAATATATTATCGCAATCCTTGCTTAGAGTTTCTTTCCTTGTCTTTTGGTTCCAAGCCTGGATGCTCACACGTTAAACGCACCAAAGTCCAAAACCTGTCTATTCGAGGATAGTCATTGAGGTTATTAAATACGCTAATGGATCACATTATGCATGCTCGGTAACATTATGAATTCCATAGCCATTGACTGAATAAATGAAAAAGAAAAATTCAAAGTCTTGACGTCGATAATTAGTTGCAATAGTTACTAATAGTAAAATGAAGATTTTATTACTTGAATTATATTATCTAATACTCACCTCATGTGTGGACCGAACTCTACTTTAACTAAGAGGTCCAGATTTTATTACTTGAATTATATTATCTAATACTCACCTCACGTGTGGACCGGACTCTACTTTAATTGAGAGGTCCCAAGGTAGAGTAGCAGTAGAATCAGTCGAACTCAGGTCATTGTGTGAATCGTCACTCTCCCGCCGATAAGAAGAGGAATATTTTATTACTTGAATTATATTCTCTGTTGGGCACTGCGCCACGTATGTTACTGAGTTCTTGATTCTTCTCGATAAGGCCTGAGGCTACGTTTCCCGTTTGTCCACGCAAAACCAAGCTAGCTATTGATCAACATCTAGCTTAGATACTTGTGCTTCTTTAGCCACAGGGAGCTTCCTAGATCTCCTTGATCAAGGAAAGCTCAAAAATGGAGGTCGAAATAATTTCCAGAGAGTTCGTCAAGCCCACTTCTCCAACACCCCCTGCCATGAAAACCTACGAGGTCTGCCTCTTGGGTCGCCTCATTCATCCCATCTATGTTCCCGCGATCCTTTTCTTTCCTGCGGATCAAAGCACGGGCCATATTGCTGTTGCTGAGAGAGGTCGGTTACTCAAGCAGTCCCTATCAGAAACCTTAACTCGCTTTTACCCACTTGCGGGAAAAATCATAGACAATCTCTCTATAGATTGTAATGACGAGGGGGTTGATTATTTAGAGACCCGTGTCCACTGTCATCTTGTAGATTGCCTCAACCAACCTAATCTCGAGTATTTCCTTAAATTTTTTCCCAAGTAGGTCAGTGGGAAAGCGGCAAGTGCGGGAGATCATGTTGCTATGACACAAGTGAACAGCTTTGCATGCGGAGGTATTGCTATTGGCGTTCTTGTTTCCCACATAATCGCTGATATAGCTGCTTTGAGTGTCTTTCTGAAAGGTTGGGCAGCCACATGTCGTGAGGGCTGTGAAACTGTATTTCCTAATTTTGACGCTCCATCAATCTTTAAACTGAACAAGGCGGCGTTCCCTACAGAAACAATTGTAGCACTAATGTTCAAGTCTGTCCAAACTAGCAAGCGCACTACAAGGAAAATTGTGTTCGATGCATCAGCCATTGCATCGCTTAAAGCCAAAGCATCTAGTTCTAGCGTGCCAAACCCCACTAGAGTTGAGGTTGTATCAGCTCTCTTGTGGAAATGCATCAGCGCTGCCTTCCAGGCAAAATCTGGTATCAAGAGACCAACTCTTATTACCCATTCAGTAAACTTGCGTCCAAGATCGATTCCACCTTTTAAAGAATCTTCAATGGGAAACATAGTCTGGTCGGCAGGTGCATTATGTGAGAGTGAGGAGGCACCCTTACCTTACAGAGTAAGTAAGATCAGAGAAGCAATTTCAAAGATCAATGCCGACCTTGTGAAAAACTTGCAAGGTGATGAAGGGTTTCCAATGCTTTGCGAGCATTTGAAGACACTAGGTGGGGTATTGCCTAGTACAGCCGGAAATGGAATACATTTGTTTTACCAGTTGGTGCAACTTTGGTCTGTATGACATTGATTTTGGGTGGGGAAAGCCGGTATGGACAAGCAGTGCTGCTTCAAGCAGCAGTCAATCAAAGCAGCGTTCGTCCATTAATAGTGTATTACTAATGGACACAAGATCTGTGGGTGGAGTAGAAGCATGGGTGTATTTAGCAGAAGAAGATTGATCCTGTTAGGACAACTCCTTGTTCGCTTCCTTGGACCCTAGTAATGACATTGAGGTTTTGGTAAGCTTGGGCCAAGTTTCTCTTCCAGTCCCTTACTGGTGTGTCATTGATACCAGGCACGTTCAAATTTGCAAGCTACTAAGCCTTCAACTTCTACCAGTTATTTTTTCTTTTCGCGTCTTTGATATCAATTAAGAAGAAACAAATTGCAAAATAAGAAGGCCCATAAGAAAGGGCACCTGTCGTTTATCTATATTTTAATTTGGCGTCAATTTTCCCACGTTCAGTTCTGTTAATATTATTTTCCATTCTGCATTCTCTTGCGGTAAAAATAGGCTTCACAAGTCCTAAAGAGCAGAATATTGGCAACCAGAACCAAGTGGGCCTGAACTTTAGAACACATGCTAGCTGGGGAAAGCCGCTGGGCTTAAGTACATAGGGGACCGGAATTAGTAGTCAAGATAAAAAATGCAGACCTAAAACATCAATAAAGCGACAGAATTGGACTCAAAAGTGTTCAGAAAATGCCCCAAACAATAGAAGGGCTGATTGTGGACATAACTCGAATAGGATTCCAGAAGGCACATCATGTAGTCAAATGGGCCATGCAGTCTGGCTCTTTTGGCAAAGACCTGTTGGATAGGATTCCTCCCGTCTGTTCTAATTGTGACTGGGATTATACCGTGATGTCTTAATTTCGCTTTGGGGCAAAAAAAGGCACATAATGAGTTTTGATTCATCTTCGTTCTTTTCTTATATTGTTTATCATTTTAAATTTTCAAACTTACTCTAATGTTATTTATCCTGAATTTTTTATTTCATTAAATTATATCCTTAAAGTTTTGAGATTTATTAATTTCAGCTCTTTCTGTCTTATTTTCCCTCTTAAATATGAAAAAAGAAACTTAGAAAGAACACTATATCCTAAATTCAGTTGTCTTTTAGCACATTTTCATTCGAGATATTTTTATCCTTTTGAGCTTCTTTCCTTCATCTTTAACGAGTTGCGTAGACGGAAAGTTGAAATTGATAAACTCTGAAACTTTAGAAATGTAAAATGATGAAATTGAAAATTCAGATTGAAAATTAACATTTGAATGATACTTTGAGAGTTAAAAGTGAAGATTGTGTTATCATTATTTTCATGAAAAGTGGTTTATTGAAAGCTAGAACTAACTAAGAAAGTTTAGGCATGGCTTAAAAATAGAGAGCAATCAGTGACCCAATGGGGTGGGTCAATGTTCAGCCAATTCGCGATTAATAGTCATACATAGTATCTATCACTACTCAAATAATCAAAAAAGTACATACTTTCATTAAATATAATAATAACCAAAATAATGAAGTTGATAGATGATATCAAATTTGGAAAAACAATATGGCCTGATGGGTACAAAATAATTGAATCTATTTCTTTGGTTTCTAAAAATAGTCCTGAGATTATTATTTTCTGGATAAAGTGAAAATTAATCCGTTGTACTTGACTTTTATGTACCGAATTTAGATAGATTTTATATAGGAGCACAACAGTAAACCGCGAACACTTGAACCGGCCTCTCAAGTGTTGGGAGTTTATAGAGTGGGTTCGAGTGATTTATATACTGCTAAACCATTATTTACTACACATAAAAATATCGCTAACTAAGAATTTTCAAAATAAAGATATTTTCCTATCTCAAAGAAAATGGACCGGATTATTAAATTACTAAAAACTATGCCAATAAGATGCTCTTATGCGTGTCTGCTTCCCATGTGACAACAACCTTCTCGTTGACTTCATCACACATCTTTTTCTCCTTTTTATTTATTCTATTTATTTACAGTAAGCTTCGTGGCATTTGATCTGAATCTCTGGAGAGAGAAAAAATATACACAGTTCAAATTAATTAAGGTGGTTAAAAGACAAAATTTTGGCTTCAATTATTGAATTAACGAGATAATTTTCTGTAAATCCCAATAATTAATACCACTAATATTGGTATAGGCATAGATGACATTTGCAATATTGACATGATAACTAACCAAAATTTTGGCAACAATTAGAATTGAATTAATCGTGATAATAATAAATACCACCACTGGAATGGTATGGAAAAAAAAATACGTTAGGAAGAGCACCGATAGACACAGACCCAAGAGAAAGTCATCTATATGCTCAGTTCGTACGGAAAATATATAAAATTTAGTGTTTTTTCAATAGAATTCTTGTAACACAAGTTGAGATCTTATGACTTATTGACATATACAGCTGTCTGGAATATTCCTGGATAACTTGTTAAACGCTCCAAAGCTGTCCATTATTGACTGGTTTTTGATATACTATTTTGAATGAAAATGATCCTTATAGTCTATTTTTCAGACATATAAGTCCTTTTGTCCATTCAAAGTTAACTTATTCGCAAGAACAGGGTTTAAGATAGGTTACCTGATCGAAAATGGATATCTTGACTTCTAACCCATATCAATCTTCGTTAGTTGGTTAACTTTTGGTGGACAAAATAACCTTTATGTATGAAAAATGGACCATAGAGACTTTAAAGTTGTACCCAAGTATTAATTTATTAAAAATCAATAGCTCAGGGATTATAACTGTAATTAAGCCTTTAATAAATTACAGGAAATCTTGGCATTATCCATGCTCGGCGACATTAGCATCCAAATGTTCGCCATGGCTTGATCTAGGTGTGATGTGAGGTTATGTTACTCGTGTTCTTGACTCTTCTCTATAAGGTGCGAGGCTACGTTTCCAGTTTGTCCGCGCAAAACAAGCTAGCTAGCTATTCAACATCTAGTTTAGATACTTGTGCTTCTTGAGCTACAGGGAGCTTCCTAGATCTCCTTGATTCAGGAAAGCTCAAAAATGGAGGTCGAAATAATTTCCAGAGAGTTCATCAAGCCCACTTCTCCAACACCCCCAGCAATGAAAACCTACGAGGTCTCCCTCTTGGATCGGCTCATTCCTCCCCTCTATGTTCCCGTGATCCTTTTCTATCCTATGGATCAAAGCACTGGCCTTGCTGCTGCTGAAAGAGAACGATTACTCAAGCAATCCCTATCAGAAACCTTAACTCTCTTTTACCCTCTTGCGGGAAAAATCATAGACAATCTCTCTATAGATTGTAATGACCAGGGGGTTGATTATTTAGAGGCCCGTGTGCACTGTCATCTTGTCGAGTGCCTCAACCAACCTAATCTTGAGTATTTCCTTAAATTTTTTCCCCACAAGGCCAGTTGGAAAGCGGCAAGTGCGGGAGGTCATGTGACTATGGTACAGGTGAACAACTTTGCATGCGGAGGCATTGCTATTGGTGTTCTTGTTTGCCACCTAATCGCTGATGGAACTGCCTTGAGTGTCTTTCTTAAAGGTTGGGCAGCCACATGCCGTAAGGGCTGTGAAACTGTATGTCCTAATTTTGACGCCCCATCCGTCTTTAAACTGAACAAGGCGGCGTTCCCTACAGAAACAATTATAACGGTTTTGTTCAAGTCTTTGCAAGCTGGCAAGCCTACAGCTACAAGGAGAATTGTGTTTGATGCATCCGCCATTGCATCGCTTAAAGCCAAAGCATCTAGCTCTAGCGTGCCAAAACCCAGTAGAGTTGAGGTTGTATCAGCTTTCTTGTGGAAATGCATCAGCGCTGCCTACCAGGCCAAATCTGGTATCAACAGACCAACGCTTATTACCCATGCAGTAAACTTGCGCCCAAGATCTATTCCACCATTTAAACAATCTTCAATGGGAAACTTAATCTGGTCGGCAGGCGCATTATGTACGAGTGAGGAGGGGGCCTTACCTTACAGAGTAACTAAGATCAGAGAAGCAGTTGCAAAGATCAATGCTGAACTTGTGAAAAACTTAAAAGGTGATGAAGGGTTTCCAATGCTTTGCGAGCTTCTGAAGACAATAGGTGGGGTGCTGCCTAGCACAGCAAGTTTTTCCGAAATGGACCACATTTGGTTTAGCAGTTGGTGCAACTTTGGTCTGTATGATATAGATTTTGGGTGGGGAAAACCGTTCTGGGCAAGTTGTTCTGCTGCAAACAGCAGTGATTCAGAGCAGCGTTCGACCTCAAATAAGGTATTACTAATGGACACAAGATCTCCCGGTGGAGTAGAAGCATGGGTGTATTTAACTGAAGAAGATTTTACCCTGTTAGGACAGGACAAGGAACTCCTTGCATTCGCTTCCATGGACCCTAGTCCCCTAACCTAGACAATTCACCCATGGAGGTCATTGTCCTGGATTGTAAGCTTGATACTTCAAATAAATGCCAAGTTTCTTTTCAAGTGCCTAAATGGTGTGTCATTGATGCTAAACACGTTCATATTTTCAAGCTACTAAGCCGCCAACTAATTCTGCATCAATTTTTAAATTGATGAATAAGGCATTTCCTACAGAAACACTTGCAGGTGCTCTGTCAAAATCTTTTCAGCCTTGCAAGTCTACTATAAGAAGAATCGTGTTTGATGCATCACCCATTGCATCGCTTAAGGCCAAAGCATCTAGCTTAAGCGTGGAAAACCCCATTAGAGTCGATGTTGTGTCAGCACTCTTGTGGAAATGCATCAGCGCTGCCTTGCAGGTCAAATCTGGTATCAAGAGGCCAACTGTTATTACCCATGCAGTCAACTTTCGCCCAAGATCGAATCCTCCTTGAAAGTATGTTTAGACCGTAAACTTACTTGGGGGGGGGGGGGTTATCTACGGTAAATACACTGCTTAATTCAAGTCAACTAAATTAGAACATTACAAAGAAATAGCTAAATTTAAAAATTACAAAGGATGAAGCCAAGATATGGTAACTATAACCTAAACAATAGGTGTGATTCCAGCAACTAACACAATCAAGACAATGTGATTTTCAGCAACAATACCAACATGTGATTTTTCACCCTATAACACGCAATAAAGTACAAGATTTCAAAACAGTAATTAAGGCAAGTTGTTCCCAAACAAAAGATTCAAAGCAACAAGATTGTATCATGAGATCAATTACAAGATAACAACAAGAACGTCTGTAGGATCTGTAAAACATATGAGTTAGTTAAAACAAAATTTAAGATAAACAAGAATTAGAATTGTTGACGAAGTGATCAAGGAAGAAGGCCACACCAGCTATATATGCTTGAAAACTTTACACAAAGGTGATTAGTATGAAAATCCTTTTCATTTCCCAGATCCCCAATACTTCCGTAAAGCCTCCCAAGATAGGCTTCTCTTAGGACGGTGCCCAGCACCAATTTCTTTGACCAGCAACTCTGATCAGCAATAGTGGATGTCGACGAACTCGTCGACCCTTCGATTCTTCCTCAGAAAGCACTTGGCAGCAACCAGTCTTGATCAACTTCTCAAGATTCGTCTTCGCAATGTCACGATCCAATCAACACCCGAGTGGGAACGAGAGACCCAACGATCTACGGTCTACACCACTCGAAACCTTCCACCAGAGGGAAGCAAATCAACTCTCACAGCAAGATGCACTCAGATCTTGTTTCCTGCAGGTAGAGAGAAAAATGGGATTTTTCGTAGGTAGGAGTTCTTGAAGTTCTTTCGGTCAAGGTACGTAAATCCTCTTGGTGAATCACGTGAAATTCAGTTTTCCCAGGTACTAGTCTTTTTTTTTATGAGGGTATCTTAGTAAAAACAGGTTAGATATGTTGTTGGGCGTGTTTTCTGGAAGGGGTATACGAAGGCTGTAGAAACTCGCCAGGCTGACCCAAGGCTAACCCAGATAACTGAAAAACTGCCTTACAGCTCAGCGTCCATTTCCAATTGTTCCAGAAGCCACCAGCACCTTCCAGCCACTTTCTATTCAGCTCCACGTCATTCCTGAATTAATCAAGTTGCTACAACAATTCTAAATGAAAAAGTACATTTATTAAAAGACTGTTTTGACCATGAGAAAACTGCCAATTTACATAACACTTTCAATCTCCCCCTTTGGCAATTTCCATGACAAAACCTTAAGCTAAAACATAGTTCTCATCTAAGATCTGTTATCACCAAAACAGAACTTAGTTTACAAGATTATGCAGCCTAGATAAACTAACAAAGTCCCTAAGCAACTTGATTAATGAATTGAGTACCTGAAACAAACAAACACTCAAACTTGACCGTGATCAATATACTCAATATAATCAAATCTAAACACATAAGATCACATAAGAGGTATATTGCAATTTCCAACAGATTTATACACTCATTAGAAACCAAAGGGAAAGCAATATCACTTATCAACCAAAAACCATTTATAATGATAACCCCCAATCATTATCAGTTTCAGATATATGCAATCAAATAGTGCATTTGCCAAAATCTTAAATTCAGCAACTTAGTCTTACTAACAGCAGGTGATTGTAACATTAATCATAAGTCAACATTTTAATGAAACATGGAGATTTAGAGAATATCCAGACAACCATTAAACAAGTCTTAACAGAATGCAAAGAAATAACCAGAACACATGAGTTTTGTGACTCCCCCTAACACCAACACCTACGTCAGCAAACACTCAATTTTCCATCTGTATACCAGATCACAAAAAGTGTAAATATCAGCAAAAAGAAAACTCCCCCTGATTTCATAACAGCAACCCAACTCCCGACTCCCCCTACACCATGTCTCCCCCTTTTTGTCATGGAAAAGGCAAAGGAATCACTCCATGTCACTCAAATCATCATGATTGTCCCCATCAGATGAGAAATATTCAGTGTCAGAGGGATGAGGTTGAGATGAGGAAGGAAACGCCGAGGACGGGTTCGTTGAGGGATTGGTTGGAGCAAGTGTATGTGCAGCAGTTGCAGTAGCCTCCATCTGACCAAGATACTGGCGAATCCATTGAATATCAGCCCGATTCTTCGAAGACTCAGCTTGAAGAACACTAGTTGCAGCAGTAAGGAGGTCGTTATCATGGATCAAGTGGGCCATTGCTTCAACGAGCTTCTCTTGAGTGCCTTGCATATGCAGCACTTCAGTTCGTGTAAGCTGAGAATCAGCTTTGAGCAGGGATATTTCAGACATCATGGAGGAAGTTCTCTCAAGAAGGAGTTTCATGCTTTCCATCATATACTTGTTGTCAGTCATGTAGGAAGGAACATGAGCAGGAATTGTGGAAGAAGAGGCAGACTGGGCCTTTTTCTTGTGAGAGATGATTTGGGTGAGGGTATTAAGCCCTATCTTAGCAGGAGTGTCCATTCTAGGGAAGGAAGAGGGATATGGAATTTCTAACATAAGCAACAGTTTTTGAATGGCACATGCATATGGCAAATAAAGTCCTGCCTTGCGAGAATTGAAGCTTTTAACAATGTGAGCACACATAACAGAACCTAAGTCAATCGAATCATTGTGCATAAAGCATAAAGAAACTTGGCTCTGTCCAGGGATAAAGCTGAGACTTACCATCAAAAGGTAGAGGTCTGTTAGCTAAAAAGCTGGTCAAGATGGTCAAAGGGGGGCAGGTTGTAGCCGAGTAAGGGTAAAGAGGATTCTCTACTCTAGGAAAAGACAACATTTGTGACAGAAAATCAGGGGTAACTCTGAAGTGGTGACCTCTTAGAAAAACAGAGAAGTGTTTAGAATCAGAGATATCATGAATATTGGAATAAAATTCGCGAACTAGCTGAGCAGATGGGGAAGCTAAATTAACCAGAAGAGGTTCCCATTTACGAGTAAGGAACAGTTGAGGCAGTGAAATATGAGAAAAGTCTTCCAGAGAAACTTCCCTTTCTACCAGCGGAGTTAAGGTAGAGAACTTCTCAGTGTAGAGAGCAGCAGCTTCAGCATCCACAAATCGATCAGAATCGAACTCTTGAGAGCGTTTTCCTCTCTTTGCCGCTCTCTTGTAAGTCATCTATCCTGGAATCATTATAGACTACAAGGAAGCTACCAATCTGGTAGAACAAAGTTAACAGAATCCATATTCATAGCCATAGGAATATCAGAGTTTTCCATTTGAATTCAAAGTTTGAACAAGTGTATCCATATTGATCAGCTGAGCAGCCCATGAAGCTAACACATTTAGGTAGGATAACTGAAATAATTTTGAACTAACCTCCCTAGAATACAACTAGAGAAAACAAAGATTTAATAAACCTAACTCTCATTTATCTCAATATGCAATGTGTTGACCCGTGAGAGATATTCACATCAAGCCATCAATAGGACAACTAATATCACATATTACTGCAATTATGAATGACCAGAGAGACCGACCTTAGAGCTCATAGAGAGCATATAGCAAAAACAAGGGAACCCGAGTGTAATGAAAAGACCAAGTGTGAATCAACAATTTTTGGAACCAAAATGCAAAATAGGCATATATTCATCACATTCGGCCACTATATTGAGAAAAATCCAATACCCAATCGAATTTGCAAGACACATTCTCATTTTCTTCAAATAGAGTCAAACCCGAAAAATATGGGGAACAAGATCTGAATCTCAAATTGTGTAGATCTGAGCTAATATGGATGTAATCTTCTACGAAATATCATAAGAGACAAGAGCCCATGAGAATTTATTTGAGATTCAACAAAGATCTAAGAGATTTTTCGCCAAACCCATGAGGGTTTCGAAGCACGAAAATGATGAGAAGGGTACAATAAATCTTACAAAAGTGAGATTCATACCTTAGAGATTGTAGTGGAGGATTTCTTGAGCAAAATGCAACTGAAATCGTGTGTAATGACCACGCTTTGCTCGAGATATTGAGAGGGTGTGTTTCGGCTAAGGGTCTCACGGTAGAATGTCGAAAGAAATGGGTAAAAAGGCTTAACTTGTAAAAGTAAAAAGTGAGGTACAAAAGGGCATTCGTGTAAAAAAAATAAAAGCAAAAAAAATAAAAAAAAAACGCTTACACGCTGCATACAACAAACCATATACAGCTGTCTGGAATATTCCTGGATGGTTACTTGTTAAACGCTCCAAAGCTGTCTATTAGAGGATAGTAATTTATGTTTTAATAAAGGTTTAATTATTGATACATTTACTTTAGTATTGATTTTTAACAAATCAGTTTTTGATATACTATTTTGAATGAAAATGATCCTTATAGTTTATTTTTCAGACATACAAGTCCTTTTATCCCTTCAAAGTTAACTTATTCGCAAGAACAGAGTTTAAGATAGGTTACCTGACTTCGAAAATGGATATCTTAACTTCTAACCCATATCAATCTTCGTTAGTTGGTTAACTTTTGGTGGACAAAATAATCTTTATGTATGAAAAATGGACCATAGAGACTTTAAAGTTGTACCCAAGTATTAATTTATTAAAAATCAATAGCTCAGGGATTATAACTGTAATTAAGCCTTTAATAAATTACAGGAAATCTTGGCATTATCCATGCTCGGCGACATTAGCATCCAAATGTTCGCCATGGCTTGATCTAGGTGTGATGTGAGGTTATGTTACTCGTGTTCTTGACTCTTCTCTATAAGGTGCGAGGCTACGTTTCCAGTTTGTCCGCGCAAAACAAGCTAGCTAGCTATTCAACATCTAGTTTAGATACCTGTGCTTCTTGAGCTACAGGGAGCTTCCTAGATCTCCTTGATTCAGGAAAGCTCAAAAATGGAGGTCGAAATAATTTCCAGAGAGTTCATCAAGCCCACTTCTCCAACACCCCCAGCAATGAAAACCTACGAGGTCTCCCTCTTGGATCGGCTCATTCCTCCCCTCTATGTTCCCGTGATCCTTTTCTATCCTATGGATCAAAGCACTGGCCTTGCTGCTCGAAAGAGAACGATTACTCAAGCAATCCCTATCAGAAACCTTAACTCTCTTTTACCCTCTTGCGGGAAAAATCATAGACAATCTCTCTATAGATTGTAATGACCAGGGGGTTGATTATTTAGAGGCCCGTGTGCACTGTCATCTTGTCTGCCTCAACCAACCTAATCTTGAGTATTTCCTTAAATTTTTTCCCCACAAGGCCAGTTGGAAAGCGGCAAGTGCGGGAGGTCATGTGACTATGGTACAGGTGAACAACTTTGCATGCGGAGGCATTGCTATTGGTGTTCTTGTTTGCCACCTAATCGCTGATGGAACTGCCTTGAGTGTCTTTCTTAAAGGTTGGGCAGCCACATGCCGTAAGGGCTGTGAAACTGTATGTCCTAATTTTGACGCCCCATCGATATTTAAACTGAACAAGGCGGCGTTCCCTACAGAAACAATTATAACGGTTTTGTTCAAGTCTTTGCAAGCTGGCAAGCCTACAGCTACAAGGAGAATTGTGTTTGATGCATCCGCCATTGCATCGCTTAAAGCCAAAGCATCTAGCTCTAGCGTGCCAAAACCCAGTAGAGTTGAGGTTGTATCAGCTTTCTTGTGGAAAAGCATCAGTGCTGCCTACCAGGCCAAATCTGGTATCAACAGACCAACGCTTATTACCCATGCAGTAAACTTGCGCCCAAGATCTATTCCACCATTTAAACAATCTTCAATGGGAAACTTAATCTGGTCGGCAGGCGCATTATGTACGAGTGAGGAGGGGGCCTTACCTTACAGAGTAACTAAGATCAGAGAAGCAGTTGCAAAGATCAATGCTGAACTTGTGAAAAACTTAAAAGGTGATGAAGGTTTTCCAATGCTTTGCGAGCTTCTGAAGACAATAGGTGGGGTGCTGCCTAGCACAGCAAGTTTTTCCGAAATGGACCACATTTGGTTTAGCAGTTGGTGCAACTTTGGTCTGTATGATATAGATTTTGGGTGGGGAAAACCGTTCTGGGCAAGTTGTTCTGCTGCAAACAGCAGTGATTCAGAGCAGCGTTCGACCTCAAATAAGGTATTACTAATGGACACAAGATCTCCCGGTGGAGTAGAAGCATGGGTGTATTTAACTGAAGAAGATTTTACCCTGTTAGGACAGGACAAGGAACTCCTTGCATTCGCTTTGGACCCTAGTCCCTTAACCTAGACAATTCGCCCATGGAGGTCATTGTCCTGGATTGTAAGCTTGATACTTCAAATAAATGCCAAGTTTCTTTTCAAGTGCCTAAATGGTGTGTCATTTGCCACCTAATCGCTGATGGTCAACATTTGGGTCCTGTTGAGTTCTAATTGCGTCCCTCAAGTTTACGCGTTAACTCATTGTGTTACTCGATTTCTTGATCTCCTCTTTCTATAAAAGCTAGGTAATTTGTTGTCAACACAACTTCTAGCTATCATCAACACAGTTTAGATACGTGCTTCTGGACCGACAGGAGCTTCCTGATTTCCTCGAAGGAAAGCTGAAATAAGTCGTCCAAAGATCAAGCCCACTTCTCCAACACCCCCAAACCTAAAACCATAAGCTCTCCTTATTGGATCGCTCAACCTCCCGTCTATGTTCCCATGATCCTTTTCTATCCTAGAATAAAGTTTGGCCTTGCTGCTGCCTCAAAGAGGGAATTGCTAAAGCAATCCCTATCAGAAACTTAACTCGCTTTTACCCTTTGCCGGAAAAATAAAGACAACATAGATTGTAATAAGGGGGTTGATTAGAAGCCCTGTCACTGTCATTTGTGATGCCTAACCAATAATCTGATACTCTAAATTTTTCCCACAAGGCAGTTTGCGGGAATCCTGTCATGGTACAGGTGAACAACTTTGCAGCGGAGGCATTGCTATTGGTGTTTTGTTTGCCTATCGCGATGGAACTGCCTTGAGTGTTTTCTTAAGGTTGGGCAGCCACATGCGTAAGGGCTGTGAAACTTATGTCTAATTTACGCATCAATTTTTAAACCAAGCCTTCCTACAAAACATCAATCTTTTGGCAATCTACAGCTACAAGGAGAATTGTGTTTGATGCATCCGCCATTGCATCGCTTAAAGCCAAAGCATCTAGCTCTAGCGTGCCAAAACCCAGTAGAGTTGAGGTTGTATCAGCTTTCTTGTGGAAATGCATCAGCGCTGCCTACCAGGCCAAATCTGGTATCAACAGACCAACGCTTATTACCCATGCAGTAAACTTGCGCCCAAGATCTATTCCACCATTTAAACAATCTTCAATGGGAAACTTAATCTGGTCGGCAGGCGCATTATGTACGAGTGAGGAGGGGGCCTTACCTTACAGAGTAACTAAGATCAGAGAAGCAGTTGCAAAGATCAATGCTGAACTTGTGAAAAACTTAAAAGGTGATGAAGGGTTTCCAATGCTTTGCGAGCTTTTGAAGACAATAGGTGGGGTGCTGCCTACCACAGCAAGTTTTTCCGAAATGGACCTACATTTGGTTTAGCAGTTGGTGCAACTTTGGTCTGTATGATATAGATTTTGGGTGGGGAAAACCGTTCTGGGCAAGTTGTTCTGCTGCAAACAGCAGTGATTCAGAGCAGCGTTCGACCTCAAATAAGGTATTACTAATGGACACAAGATCTCCCGGTGGAGTAGAAGCATGGGTGTATTTAACTGAAGAAGATTTGACCCTGTTAGGACAGGACAAGGAACTCCTTGCATTCGCTTCCATGGACCCTAGTCCCCTAACCTAGACAATTCGCCCATGGAGGTCATTGTCCTGGATTGTAAGCTTGATACTTCAAATAAATGCCAAGTTTCTTTTCAAGTGCCTAAATGGTGTGTCATTGATGCTAAACACGTTCATATTTTCAAGCTACTAAGCCGCCAACTAATTCTGCATCAATTTTTAAATTGATGAATAAGGCATTTCCTACAGAAACACTTGCAGGTGCTCTGTCAAAATCTTTTCAGCCTTGCAAGTCTACTATAAGAAGAATCGTGTTTGATGCATCACCCATTGCATCGCTTAAGGCCAAAGCATCTAGCTTAAGCGTGGAAAACCCCACTAGAGTCGAGGTTGTGTCAGCACTCTTGTGGAAATGCATCAGCGCTGCCTTGCAGGTCAAATCTGGTATCAAGAGGCCAACTGTTATTACCCATGCAGTCAACTTTCGCCCAAGATCGAATCCTCCTTGAAAGAATTTAGAAATAATTATATAGGGTTATGGACAGTGGGAGGGGGACTAAATTAGAGTAACAAGAAACTTACAAAGCCAAGCACATATTTTAGTAAATGGAAATAGCTGATCACAATTTATTGAAAAATAATCAAGAGTTAAGCCAAGATATGCTCAGTAACTATCTCAAACTAAATATGAATCACAGCAACTAATCAACAGCAAGTGATTTTCAGCAAAATACCAACCACACATGCAGATTTTTCACCCTATACAGCAATGGCGCAACACTATAGAAATTTCAGAACCAGTAGATTAAGGCAAGTTGTTACAAAAACAATGACTCAGAAGGACCTCAAACTAAATTTAAGCAACTAAATTAATTTTCAGCACAACAATTTGCACCATGGAACCCCTAACCTAGACAATTCACCCATAGTCATATTGTAAGGATACTCAAATAAACCAAGTAATTCAAGTGCCAAAGAGAGAAACATGTCAACTCACAAAGATCAATTATCAATTATTAACCAACAACAACCAATTTGCTTGTAAAATCTCACGTCTGTAGCACTTTAGATCTGCAAAATGGTAATCACATATGAGTTAGTTAAAACAAGATTTAAGATAAACAAGAATTAGAATCAACACCGAGATTTTTGTTGACGAAGTGAAAAATCACTTGAGGATATTTTCCCAAGAGAAAAAAACACTCCGGGTGTGCGAAGGCCACACCAGTCGATCCACTATATGCTTGAAAACTTTACACAAAGGTGATCAATATGAAAATCCTTTTCATTTCCCAGATCCCCAATACTTCCGTAAAGCCTCCCAAGATAGGCTTCTCTTAGGACGGTGCCCAGCACCAATTTCTTTGACCAGCAACTCTGATCAGCAATAGTGGATGTCGACGAACTCGTCGACCCTTCGATTCTTCCTCAGAAAGCACTTGGCAGCAACCAGTCTTGATCAACTTCTCAAGATTCTTCTTCGCAATGTCACGATCCAATCAACACCCGAGTGGGAACGAGAGACCCAACGATCTACGGTCTACACCACTCGAAACCTTCCACCAGAGGGAAGCAAATCAACTCTCACAGCAAGATGCACTCAGATCTTGTTTCCGCAGGTAGAGAGACAAATCGGGATTTTTCGGTAGGTAGGAGTTCTTGAAGTTCTTTCGGTCAAGGTACGTAAATCCTCTTGGTGAATCACGTGAATTCAGTTTTCCCAGGTACTAGTCTGTTTTTTATGAGGGTATCTTAGTAAAAACAGGTTAGATATGCTTGTTGGGCGTGTTTTTCTGGAAGGGGTATACGAAGGCTGTAGAAACTCGCCAGGCTGACCCAAGGCTAACCCAGATAACTGAAAAACTGCCTTACAGCTCAGCGTCCATTTCCAATTGTTCCAGAAGCCACCAGCACCTTCCAGCCACTTTCTATTCAGCTCCACGTCATTCCTGAATTAATCAAGTTGCTGCAACAATTCTAAATGAAAAAGTACATTTATTAAAAGACTGTTTTGACCATGAGAAAACTGCCAATTTACATAACACTTTCAATCTCCCCCTTTGGCAATTTCCATGACAAAACCTTAAGCTAAAACATAGTTCTCATCTAAGATCTGTTATCACCAAAACAGAACTTAGTTTACAAGATTATGCAGCCTAGATAAACTAACAAAGTCCCTAAGCAACTTGATTAATGAATTGAGTACCTGAAACAAACAAACACTCAAACTTGACCGTGATCAATATACTCAATATAATCAAATCTGAACACATAAGATCACATAAGAGGTATATTGCAATTTCCAACAGATTTATACACTCATTAGAAACCAAAGGGAAAGCAATATCACTTATCAACCAAAAACCATTTATAATGATAACCCCCAATCATTATCAGTTTCAGATATATGCAATCAAATAGTGCATTTGCCAAAATCTTAAATTTCAGCAACTTAGTCTTACTAACAGCAGGTGATTGCAACATTAATCATAAGTCAACATTTTAATGAAACATGGAGATTTAGAGAATATCCAGACAACCATTAAACAAGTCTTAACAGAATGCAAAAAATAACCAGAACACATGAGTTTTGTGACTCCCCCTAACACCAACACCTACGTCAGCAAACACTCCATTTTCCATCTGTATACCAGATCACAAAAAGTGTAAACATCAGCAAAAAGAAAACTCCCCCTAATTTCATAACAGCAACCCAACTCCCGACTCCCCTTTACACCATGTCTCCCTTTTTTTGTCATGGAAAAGGCAAAGGAATCACTCCATGTCACTCAAATCATCATGATTGTCCCCATCAGATGAGAAATATTCAGTGTCAGAGGGATGAGGTTGAGATGAGGAAGGAAACGCCGAGGACGGGTTCGTTGAGGGATTGGTTGGAGCAAGTGTATGTGCAGCAGCTGCAGTAGCCTCCATCTGACCAAGATACTGGCGAATCCATTGAATATCAGCTCGATTCTTCGAAGACTCAGCTTGAAGAACACTAGTTGCAGCAGTAAGGAGGTCGTTATCATGGATCAAGCGGGCCATTGCTTCAACGAGCTTCTCTTGAGTGCCTTGCATATGCAGCACTTCAGTTCGTGTAAGCTGAGAATCAGCTTTGAGCAGGGATATTTCAGACATCATGGAGGAAGTTCTCTCAAGAAGGAGTTTCATGCTTTCCATCATATACTTGTTGTCAGTCATGTAGGAAGGAACATGAGCAGGAATTGTGGAAGAAGAGGCAGACTGGGCCTTTTTCTTGTGAGAGATGATTTGGGTGAGGTATTAAGCCCTATCTTAGCAGGAGTGTCCATTCTAGGGAAGGAAGAGGGATATGGAATTTCTAACATAAGCAACAGTTTTTGAATGGCACATGCATATGGCAAATAAAGTCCAGCCTTGCGAGAGTTGAAGCTTTTAACAATGTGAGCACACATAACAGAACCTAAGTCAATCGAATCATTGTGCATAAAGGCATAAAGAAACTTGGCTCTGTCCAGGGATAAAGCTGAGAGCTTTTGTGCAGGTAGAATGTTTGTGCCTATGATGCGGCTAATTAACATAACTTCAGATGTAAATGAGACAGCTGAAAAACCCTTACCATCAAAAGGTAGAGGTCTGTTAGCTAAAAAGCTGGTCAAGATGTTCAAAGGGGGGCAGGTTGTAGCCGAGTAAGGGTAAAGAGGATTCTCTACTCTAGGAAAAGACAACATTTGTGACAGAAAATCAGGGGTAACTCTGAAGTGGTGACCTCTTAGAAAAACAGAGAAGTGTTTAGAATCAGAGATATCATGAATATTGGAATAAAATTCGCGAACTAGCTGAGCAGATGGGGAAGCTAAATTAACCAGAAGAGGTTCCCATTTACGAGTAAAGAACAGTTGAGGCAGTGAAATATGAGAAAAGTCTTCCAGAGAAACTTCCCTTTCTACCAGCGGAGTTAAGGTAGAGAACTTCTCATTGTAGAGAGCAGCAGCTTCAGCATCCACAAATCGATCAGAATCGAACTCTTGAGAGCGTTTTCCTCTCTTTGCCGCTCTCTTGTAAGTCATCTATAACAAACAAACAAACAAGTTTAAGGAAGCTGGAATCATTATAGACTACAAGAAATTAATGTTGTACAATCGTAACAGAATCCATATTCATATCCATAGGAATATCAAAGTTTTCCATTTGAATTCAAAGTTTTGAACAAGTGTATCCATATTGATCAGCTGAGCAGCCCATGAAGCTAACACATTTAGGTAGGATAACTGAAATAATTTTGAACTAACCTCCCTAGAATACAACTAGAGAAAACAAAGATTTAATAAACCTAACTCTCATTTATCTCAAATGCAATGTGTTGACCCGTGAGAGATATTCACATCAAGCCATCAATAGGACAACTAATATCACATATTACTACAATTATGAATGAACCAGAGACGACCTTAGAGCTCATAGAGAGCATATAGCAAAAACAAGGGAACCCGAGTGTAATGAAAAGACCCAAAATAATTGTGAATCAACAATTTTTGGAACCAAAATGCAAAATAGGCATATATTCATCACATTCGGCCACTATATTGAGGAAAAATCCAATACCCAATCGAATTTGCAAGACACATTCTCATTTTCTTCAAATAGAGTCAAACCCGAAAAATATAGGGAACAAGATCTGAATCTCAAATCGTGTAGATCTGAGCTAATATGGATGTAATCTTCTACGAAATATCATAAGAGACAGAGCCCATGAGAAGTTTATTTGAGATTCAACAAGAAAACATGGTAGATCTAAGAGATTTGTCACCAAACCCATGAGGGTTTCGAAAAGCACGAAAATGATGAGAAGGGTACAATAAATCTTACAAAAGTCAAGATTCATACCTTAGAGATTGTAGTGGAGGATTTCTTGAGCAAAATGCAACTGAAATCGTGTGTAATGACCACGCTTTGCTCGAGATATTGAGAGGGTGTGTTTCGGCTAAGGGTCTCACGGTAGAAATGTCGAAAGAAATGGGTAAAAAAACTTAACTTGTAAAAGTAAAAAGTGAGGTACAAAAGGGCATTCACGTGTAAAAAAAATAAAAGCTGGTATAAAAAAAAACGCTTACACGCTGCATACAACAAACCATAGGGTAACAACATGCGTGTATCTTTAGGACCAGATCATGACTGACATTGTCAGTGATGAATAACCTTATACTAACCTTGGACTAACTAAAATTCGAATTCTCAAGAACAATATAATATTACAGAAATTCCAAAATTCCAAAAGAAATTTCTGAAATTTGAAAATTCTTAATAGACACAAATTTTACTAGAACATTTATACAAACCTAAAAACTGAAGAACAACAGTTAATGCATCAATTAAAAAAATTACAACATAGAACAAATTCCAACAGATTTTCTTAAAAATTCAAACCTAACTCCATCAAGAGGTTTGGTAAATAAATCAGCTAATTGATTTTCCGTGGAGACATGCTCAAGTGTTACAATTTTGTTCTCAACAAGATCTCTAATAAAGTGATGTCTAATGTCTATGTGTTTTGTTCTAGAATGTTGAACAGGATTTTTTGATATATTAATGGCACTAGTATTATCACAAAAAATAGTCATGGAATCTTGAATTGAATTACACCATAATCAGTAAGCATTTGCTTCATCCAAAGTAATTGGGTACAACAACTACCCATGCAATATATTCCGCCTCTGCTGTAGACAAAGAAATGGAATTTTGTTTTTTACTCAACCAAGCTACAAGATTCATTCCCATGTAGAAGCAGCCACCAGATGTGCTCTTCCTATCATTTGAATCTCCAGCCCAATCAGCATCTGTATATCCAACTAGACTCACATTTGAGTCTTTCGAATACCAGATACCATAAGGAATTGTTCCATTTACATATCTAATTATTCTTTTCACAAGCATTTAAATGAGATTCCTTTGGATTAGCTTGATATCTAGCACACACACCTACGCTAAACGATAAATCAGGTCTGCTGGCTGTTAGATATAACAAGCTACCTATCATACTTCTATAATGGTTTGATCAACAGATTTCCCAGAAATATCAATGTCTAATTTTAAACTAGTACTCATAGGGGTTCTAGTAAGTTTAGAATTTTCAAGACCAAACTTTTTAACAAGGTCCTTAGCATATTTGGATTGAGAAATAAACAAGCCATTATCACATTGTTTAATTTGTAATCCAAGAAAATAATTGAGCTCACCAACCATGCTCATTTCAAATTCTTTTTGCATAGCATCAGCAAATTTTAAAGCATGCTCATCAGTAGGTGAACCAAATACAATGTCATCCACATATATTTGAGCTATTATAATGCATTTATTTTCTTAATAAAGAGTGTGCGATCAGCACCTCCTCTAGAGAAACCATTCTCTAGTAAATAAGTGGATAATCTCTCATACCAAGCTCGTGGAGCTTGTTTTAATCCATAGAGGGCCTTTTTCAATTTAAAAACATGATTTGGAAATTTTGGATCAATAAAACCTTTGGGTTGTTCTACAAAAGCTTCTTCATTCAATATACCATTCAAAAATGCACTTTTAACATCCATTTGGTATAATTTGAATCCTATATAACAAGAAAATGCTAGTAAAATTCGGATAGATTCTAACCTTGCAACTGGAGCAAATGTCTCGTCAAAATCTACTCCTTCTATTTGCGTGTAGCCTTGAGCTACCAATCTAGCTTTATTCTGTATAACAACTCCATCCTCATTGGTTTTATTCTTAAAAATCCACTTTGTACCAATCACGTTAACATTAGTAGGTCTTGGAACCAAAGTCCAAACATCATTTCTTATGAATTGATTAAGTTCCTCATGCATTGCATTAATCCAAAAATCATCATTCAAAGCATCTTCTACTTTCTTGGGTTCAATCATAGACACATATGAAGACAACGACAAATGACTCAAGACTCTTTTCCTAAGTCTCATTCCTTCATTTACATTACCTATAATATTGTCTTTGGGATGATTAGCTTTAACCCGAGTAGAAGGTTCTTTGCTAGATGTCACTGTTGATTTTTCTTTATTAGGAGATTGTTGGCATTCAGATATAGCAATTTCAGATTCATTTTCATGTTCATTTTCATTTTCAGCAAAAATGGAATCAATAGTCTCAGTATTTACCGAGTCATTTACATCATCATCTACTACAACATTTATAGATTCAATAACAGTTTGAGTACGTAAATTAAAAACTCTATAAGCACGACTAGTTGTAGAATATCCAAGAAAGATTCCTTCATCACTTCTAGAGTCAAACTTTGCTAAGTTTTCTCTATCCCTAAGTATAAAACACTTGCTGCCAAATACTTTAAAATATCTAACAGTAGGTTTCTTTCCTTTCCAAATTTCATAGGGAGTCATTTTTGTGTTAGGTCTAAGATAAACTATATTACTTATATGACAAGAGGTACTTACAGCTTCTCCCCAAAAATGTTGTGGGAGTTTTTTACCTTGCATCATCACTCTCGCCATCTCTTGAAGCACGCGATTTTTTCTTTCCACAACTCCGTTTTGCTGTGGTGTAATGGGTGCTGAAAATTCCTGATGAATACCTTCCTCACAAAAATTGTCAAATGATGAATTTTCAAACTCCTTACCATGATCACTTCTAATTCTTACGATAGAGTTTGATTTTTCATTTTGTAGTTTCTTACACAAATTTCTTACATATTCAAAAGTTTCAGATTTATCTTTAAGTAAATGAATCCATTTAAATCTAGAAAAATCATCAGATTTATCTTTAAGTAAATGAATCCATGTAAATCTAGAAAAATCATCAACAACAACAAGGATATACTTCTTTCTAGCCAAGGTTTCGGTTCTAGATGGTCCCATTAAGTCCATGTGTAACAGCTCTAGACATCTCTTAGTCAAGACAACAAAAGTCTTTTTGTGACTAGTTCTTATTTGTTTTCCAAGTTGGCATGGTCCACATACTTTATTTTTGACAACATCAAGCTTCGGTACACCATCTACCACATTAGAAAGCTTAGAGAGATATCTATAATTCAAATGACTTAGCCTTTGATGCCACAAATGAGTTTCATCAAGTTTGGCACTATTACACTTTATATTGCCATCAATAGTAATATCATAGCAATTATCATCAGTTCTAACACCTTTAAAAATAGCATTACTATCTGAATTTAAAACATAGCATAAATCTTTCTTAAATTTTACCTCAAGGTCAGAATCACACATTTGACTTATGCTAAGGAGATTAACCTTCAACCCTTGAACAAACAAAATATTTTCAAAGGGTGGACAGTCGGGTAATTCTATAGTACCTTTTCCAACGATAGAAGCTTTACCTCCATCTCCAAAAGTAATCTTACCGGCTCTATAGTCCTCAAGCTTGCTGAATAATGACTTGTCACCACTCATGTGTCCTAGAGCAGCCACTGTCAAGATACCAAACATAGTCTATTTTTAGCTTTGAAGGCAACATGAGCAATAAGGATAATGTCAAGTTCTTTTTAACCCAAATCTTTTTGAAGAAGTTAAATTGCTCAAATTAATTTTCTTACAAATAAACTCAACTTGTTTAGACAAAGTAGAGACATGTGAGACTAATTATCAAAAGTAGAAGTAGAGAAAGTTTTTCACTTACTTTTCTAAATTCAATTTAAAACATTTTGATCTTACATGACCTATTTTTCCACAATAAAAGCAAGTAGGGACAGATCTTGAATTCACATAAGCAGTTTGTGAGATGTTCTTACCATGGGCATGCAGAGGGTACACTCACCTTTGATTGGTTGTGGACATCAGAAACTTTTTCTGTAATAGCAGCAGGTACAAAAATAGTTTTGTTAGTAGCACATGCAATAGTATCAGTTTTTTTAAAAACCTAGTCCATGTTTGTCACTAGAAGTAGTTCCTAGACTCAACATCTTGTCTAGCTTCTTTGTACCGCTAGAAAAATATTGGAGTTGTGAATTTGACTTCTCTAGTTCCATTTCCAAGTTCTTTACCTTAAGATCTAAAGAAGTATTGACATTATTAAGATTGTCTATTAAAACAGATTGCTTCATGGTTTTTTGCCAATAACTCTTCCTTTTCAATCTCTAAGTTCTTAAGCCTTTTAGAATAGGTAAGGTTCTCTCTTTTCACCTTAAGGCTTTTTTCGAACAAACAATTATAGACAGTTTGAAGAGGCTTATTCATATCTAAGTCATCTTCTGATTCATCATCACTTATACTTAGATTTCCAATGCTATTTATTGATGAAGTAAAAGCAATGTAGTTTACTTTACTTTCAGATTCATCATTACTAGAGGACGAATCAGAATCCGAATCAGACAATGTAGCGTTCATAGCCTTACCTTTTGTTTTAAGAAAGGTTGGGCAATCTGCTTTAAAATGACCATAGCCTTTGCAGCCATGACATTGAAATTCTTGAGGTTTTTTCTTCTTAGAATCTTTAGGAAAAACTTTTTCTCCTTAGCTGATTTTCGGTTAAAGTTTCCAGTCTGTTTAAAAGTAGATGTAGGTGGTTTCTTCCACTTATTCTTCTTTCTAAAACTAAGAGCTTTCCTAAATATTTTAACAAATAGGGCAATGTCCTCATCATCCATAGACTCATCAGAACATTCAGATTCATTTTCAGCAAGAGAGTTCAAAGCAATAGACTCAGACTTTTTGGTTTGTGGTAGAGATAATTCATAGGTTTGTAAAGAACCAACAAGCTCTTTAATTTTAATTTTTTCTAGGTCTTTGCTTTCCTCTATAGCCGTAACTTTACCTCTAAATTTCTCAGTTAGAGATCGTAAGACCTTTCTTACAACTCTAGATTCAAGAATTTTCTCTCCTAAGTTATAAGTAGAATTAACGATATTGTTGAGTTTGGCATAAAACTCATCGAATGTCTCATCTTCCTTCATACGGATTTCTTCAAATCTTGTCGCAAGTATTTGAAGTTTAGAGTTCTTTACAATCTTCGTACCTTCATGTGTGGTTTCTAATATTTCCCAAGCATCTTTGGCAATTTCACACATGGAAGAACATTTAAATTCATCAGCTGAAATACCCATAAAAATAGCATGCAAGGCACGACCTATTACCAAGCTGCATTCATTCATTTCGTCTTTGGTCCATAAACTGATATCTTTAGGTTCAGCAGGTATTGTTTCAGTTTCAGTAACTTTCGCTGCAGTCATAGGTTTAGTCCATCCCTTTTCACCGAGTACCATACTCGTTCATCCAAGGACTTCAAGAAAGCCCTCATCCTTACTTTCCAATAGGCATAATTATTCCCATCGAAGTAAGGAGGAACGGACAGCGATTGACTCCTATCCATCCTAGTAACTAAGGGTCAAGGATCGGTTGTAAGCTCTGATACCAGTTGAAAGTACGTTTAGACCCTAAACTATACCTAAAGGGGGTGAATAGGTACAATAAAAAATATCTACTCTATGTATATGACACTGAAAAGTAGAATCAATTAACCAATAGTCAATCAACTAAATTCTGAGACAGAACAGCAGAAACTTACAAAGCCAAGCACATATTTCAGCAAATGGAAATAGCTAGATAATCACAATTTATTGACAATAGTAGAGTGGCAGCAACAAGATATGATCAGTAACTATAACCTCAAACTAGAGTGAATTACAACAACTAAACAATCAAGAAACAATGTGATTTTCAGCAACAATACCAACACAACATATGCAGATTTTTCTTACCCTATAACACGCAACACTATAGTAAAAATTTCAGCAACACAGTAATTAAAGGCAAGTTGTTAACAGCAATACTCAAGGATCAAAACTAAGGTAATTCAATCAGCAACACAATCACCAAGATTTCAATGCATTCAACTCACAAATCCAATCCAAAAATCATGTCTTAGATCAATTATCAAGATTAACCAACAACAACCAATTTGCTTGTAAAATCTCACGTCTGTAGCACTTTAGATCTGCAAAATGGTAATCACATATGAGTTAGTTAAAACAAGATTTAAGATAAACAAGAATTAGAATCAACACCGAGATTTTTTGTTGACGAAGTGAAAAATCACTTGAGGATATTTTCCCCAAGAGAAAAAAAAACACTCCGGGTGTGCGAAGGCCACACCAGTCGATCCACTATATGCTTGAAAACTTTACACAAAGGTGATCAATATGAAAATCCTTTTCATTTCCCAGATCCCCAATACTTCCGTAAAGCCTCCCAAGATAGGCTTCTCTTAGGACGGTGCCCAGCACCAATTTCTTTGACCAGCAACTCTGATCAGCAATAGTGGATGTCGACGAACTCGTCAACCCTTCGATTCTTCCTCAGAAAGCACTTGGCAGCAACCAGTCTTGATCAACTTCTCAAGATTCGTCTTCGCAATGTACGATCCAATCAACACCCGAGTGGGAACGAGAGACCCAACGATCTACGGTCTACACCACTCGAAACCTTCCACCAGAGGGAAGCAAATCAACTCTCACAGCAAGATACACTCAGATCTTGTTTCCGCAGGTAGAGAGACAAATCGGGATTTTTCGGTAGGTAGGAGTTCTTGAAGTTCTTTCGGTCAAGGTACGTAAATCCTCTTGGTGAATAACGTGAATTCTGTTTTCCCAGGTACTAGTCTGTTTTTTATGAGGGTATCTTAGTAAAAACAAGTTAGATATGCAGTTGGGCGTGTTTTCTGGAAGGGGTATACGAAGGCTGTAGAAACTCGCCAGGCTGACCCAAGGCTAACCTAGATAACTGAAAAAACTGCCTTACAGCTCAGCGTCCATTTCCCAATTGTTCCAGAAGCCACCAGCACCTTCCAGCCACTTTCTATTCAGCTCCACGTCATTCCTGAATTAATCAAGTTGCTGCAACAATTCTAAATGAAAAAGTACATTTATTAAAAGACTGTTTCTGACCATGAGAAAACTGCCAATTTACATAACACTTTCACTCCTTTCCCAGAATCCACTATGAGAAACTTAATTTCTGTAGCAGGCACACTGTGGACAGGTGAAGAGGCAGACTCAGCTTACAGAATAAGTAAGCTGAGAGAAGCAATTGCAAAGATCAATGCCGACTTTGTGAAAAACTTACAAGGTGATGAAGGATTTTCAATGCTTTGCGACATAATGACAACAATGGGAGGGATTATGTCAAGTACCGCAAGTGCTTCTGAAATGGATTACATTTGGTGTACCAGTTGGTGTAACTTTGGTCTGTACGATATAGATTTCGGGTGGGGAAAACCGGTATGGGCAAGCTGTGATGCTTCAAGCAGTCATACAGAGCAGCTTGTGTACTCCAATAAGGTAATTCTAATGGACACAAGAACTGCCGGTGGCGTAGAAGCATGGGTGTCTTTAAAGGAAGAAGATATGGCCGTGTTGGAACAGGACAAGGAATTCCTTGCATTCGCTTCCTTGGACCCTAGTCCTCTAAACTAGACAATTCGCCCATGGCAGTCCGTGTGTTTTGTTGTAGGTTTGATCATGTTGTACTAAACAAATAAATTCGCCTCTCCGGCTCCCAAGTGCGCCCTTCACCCTGTATTTCCGTTTATTTCTGCTAACGCTCCCTCTTCCTGGCTTATATATGTAGCCATATTCATGCTCAAAAAAATTAGGCTTAATATCTTCATTGGTCCTGTGCTATGGTCGATTCTCTAGTCCTTATGGAATTTTTTGTCATAAACTGATCCCTAAAGCAATCCACAATTCTTGTTCTGGTATTTCCGTCCACTCTAGAGTTCAATCGGAGGAAAAATTACTATGTGGCAAACGAAAGACAACTAAGCAACACGAGTCCTTACCGCCACTGTGCTCCACGTCAGACCACCACCTGAAACCCTCCACTTTTTTCCAAATTAGAAGTTGCCGTGCTCAAACCACCATGGCACGATTGAGACAAGCTAAGGGTGCCAAGTGGTGGTTTGACGTTGAGCATAGTGGTGATAAGGACACGTGTTGCTCTCCCAATAGTATTTAGTTGTTCTCCGTTTGCCATGTAGAAATTTTCCATCCAAATGAGCTCTGGAGTGGACGAAAATACATGAAAATGAATTGTATATTACTTTAAAGACCAGTTTAGGATAAAAAATTTCATAGAGACTAGTTAAAAAAGGGGCCAAAGCACAGGGATCAACGAAAATATTAAGCCTAAAAATTAAAAGTTATTATTAACCTTTAGCGTATTCCCAAGTGGGCCAAGTCCCAACCCCCCAATTTTCCATTTATTTAATATAAATACAATTAATGACAAAACTGTTTGGCGGATGAAGAAAAACATTCGTCTTACTGTTGCTTTCCTGAGAAAAAAACGAAAAAAAAAAGTGTGTTCTAATTTGTCGGTTCATGCGGGTTTCTTTCTTCCCTCATTTTATGGTAAGCAATGTTAATAACTCGTACGAATCTCTGGTTAATGTTGTCCTGAGTTTGGATGGGCAAAAAAAAAATTTTCAAAAAAATTCTTGACATCTAACCATAGAATAAAATAGGAAAATTATACCAATTTCATTTTTAGTCCTGAGTTTTAACATTGAAGCGTTCCCGCAAGATGCTGTTCTAATGGGGAAGCAGGGGAACCCGAGAAGCCCGCGTTAGTTCTGGAGATGAAAGACTATCAGAATTGTGATAACCCCGTTTAAAAAAAAAAAAAGGGCAAAACGAGGATTCGAACCTCGGTGCCGTGAGAGGTAAAGGGCGAGCAAGCCACTGGAGCCATGCGCTCGCGTGGTTAAAATGGTGGGAGTAGTTAATACTTAAACTTCTTTTCGCCCGGTTTGATTTTTTTGTAAAACGTTGCGTTTCGACTCTTCTTCTTCCTCAGCCCTAATTCTCGAGTTTTGCAGCAGTTACATGGCTTTTCGCCGACCAGTTCTCTCTCTCTCATAAATCACTTCTCTCACCTCTTTTGGCCTAGATTTCGAAGCCTATTCGACTCCTTTGCAAATATCTCGAAGATTCTTCATAAATAATATGATTTATCATGTTTTATGGGGGATTTCGAAAGGACATCAGTTTCAAGATTTTGTAATGAATTTTTCGGCCAAATCTTGGGTTCTCCTCAACTATAAAAGGGGGAGCTCGTTCAGAGGTCAAGCACACCTCTCAATTTCGACCTCAGTCATTTTTTGAGATCTCTATTCTCTCTTCTCTCTCATCGAATTCTTGAAGTTTTCGGCTCTTAAGCCGTGTGGGTATGCTCTGTTTTCTTCTATTCTAATCACGTGTTTCATTCGTTTAATTCAAATATAGTTTGATTCCTAAATATTTTTGGTTACTGTTAGGTTGTGCTAGAGGAATGATATTATTCAAGCGAGACAGGTAAGCGGAGTAACGATACATTTTTCCTCGGAAATGTGAATGATAAATTTTTGGAAAATTATACCGAAGTCTGTTTTGAATTCTTGGTTTCACTGTTATCCAATTACTGTTTATACTGAAATATAATTTTATGTTTTTTTTATTACTGTTTTATGTTCTAAATCTCGGTGGCAATGTGTATTACTGATTACTGTTATTACTGTCTCTGTTGATACCAACTCACTGATTACTGATTACTGGTGCATCTATTCTTCGGAATGATTGCACAACCCTGCCATAGGGTAAACATGGCTTACTGATATTGCCTAAGGGAAAAGTTCCGAACTACTGAAAAAGAATCATTTGGAAATTTTATTATTAATATTCTTTTTATTCTCCGCTTACTGAGTTGTCGAACTCACCGTTAATATATTTCTATCTTCAGATAAGGAAAAGCATGCTGAGGATCAAGCTTAGATGGCATGCGGGCTGGGATAGATGAGGAAGGAGTTTTGTTTTTAGATTTATGTTTTATTGAGAGTTTTAATTTTAATGATGGTTTAAAAGTGAGAACTTTACAAGTGTTTGGTTTCTGAATAAACGAAAGAATTATTTTTATTATATCTTTTTACTGTTGTCAAGAGAAAAGTCCACTATGGGACCCTACTGGGTCTGGGGTGTGACAGCTTGGTATCAGAGCACGGTTTTAGATTCTGTAGACTAAAAACTTGAGTTTTTGGGTAGGATTGGGTAGCTTAGGTTTATGGTTTAATATCTTGTTGGCGTTGGCAATTATCGTGAGTAATATAGTCATTCTTACAGGATGTCTAATCCCGCTAACTCTTTTAACCTGAATGAGGCCGTTAATGGCGAGTCTCGAGCCTGGACCGAGTTCTCATAGTTCGGCAGTCATTCGGGAGGTGGCGCAACAAGTTATGGAGGAAATCGCTCGCAATTCGGGATCGCGAAATACGAATACGGTTGCCGAGGGCTGCACTATCGAACAATTCAACCGAATGCACCCGATGACATATGAGGGAAAAGCTGATCCATCTGCTGCAGAAGATTGGATTCAGCACATTGAAGATATACTTCGGGTTCTACATTGCGGAAGAACAGAAGGTGTTATATGCGACGTTTAAGCTAACAGGCGAAGCTAAGCGCTGGTGGATCGCTGAACGAACGCTTCAGGAAGCAGCACAAGGACAAGCACTCACATGGGAACGCTTCAAGGAGATATTCTATGCTCGATTTTTCCCGAGGTCGGTACGTGATACTAAGGCCAGAGAGTTTCTTAATTTGGTCCAAGGCTCAATGAGTGTACACGAGTACGCAGCTAAATTTATTGAGCTTTCTCGTTTTGCTTTATACCTAATTCCGGACGAAGAAAGGAAAGCCCGGAAGTTTGAAGAAGGGCTTCATTATCGCGTAGTGGGATTTCAGATTAACAATTTTGCAGAGTTGGTAAACAAAGCAACGGTGATAGAACAGAGTATTCGGCGAAGCAATGAGCAATTCGAGCAAAGGAAAAGATCTGCATTCCAAGGATCTCGCACCAACATTAATCAGGGGCCACCAAAGAGAAGGAGTGATGATGGTAAGACTGGAAGAGAGCAAGGGAGTCAAATTATTCAGCACCGGCCACAAAGCTCTTTTTGTCCAAAGTGTAATCGCACTCACTGGGGGGACTGTCGCGTAGAGGCAAAGTTATGCTTCCGTTGTGGAAAGGCGGGTCATTACGTCAAGGATTGTCCGTATCCAGCAACCACGAATGGCGAAAATTTGAACCAGCAGAGAGGCAATAATCAAGCTCCACGAAACAACAACCATAATCGACATAATGTGCAAGCTCGAGTATACGCCTTGACCCCGGAGGAACCAGAAGGAAATAACGAGGTGGTGACAGGTACAATTCCATTATTCTCTGCAAAAGCCATAGTATTATTTGATTCAGGAGCGACGCATTCTTTCATTTCCACGACTTTTGTTAAGCTATGCGGCTTGGAGGCGGAGTTGCTAAAATTTAATCTTTCTGTGGAAACTCCAACGGGGAATTCAGTGGTATGTAGGAAAGTCTGTCGACAGTGTCCTATTATGATAGAAGGGAGGGTGTTGCCAGCTAATCTGGTTATGTTTGGTATGCATGGGTTTGACGTGATCCTAGGGATGGATTGGCTAGCCACCAATTACGCTAGTGTTGATTGTTTTAATAAAGAGGTTGTCTTCAAACCCCCAGGAGAACAAGAATTTAAGTTTGTAGGATCCCGAATACGTACTCTCCCTGCAGTCATTTCTGCTATTCAAGTAAAACGATTATTACGGGAGGGATGTCAGGGATTTTTAGCCTGTGTAGTAGATGTACCGAAGAAGGAGCTTAGGTTGGAGGACATTCCAGTGGCGAAGGAATACCCAGAAGTTTTTCCTGAGGATTTATCTGGGATACCTCCCGATCGAGAGGTAGAGTTTGCGATAGACCTACTACCGGGTACGACCCCTATATCTAAAGCTCCTTACAGGATGGCACCCCTAGAACTTGCGGAACTCAAGGAGCAACTGCAAGAGTTAATAGAGAAAGGCTTTATTAGGCCAAGCGTATCACCATGGGGAGCTCCGGTGCTGTTTGTGAAAAAGAAAGATGGAACTATGAGGATGTGTATAGATTACAGGGAGTTGAATCGAGTTACGATTAAGAATAGGTATCCATTACCTCGCATCGATGACTTATTTGATCAACTCCAGGGAGCTCAAGTATTCTCTAAAATTGATCTGCGATCTGGATATCACCAATTGAAGGTCAAAATTGAAGATGTACCAAAGACGGCATTTAGAACAAGGTACGGTCATTATGAGTTCTTGGTAATGCCTTTTGGATTAACCAATGCTCCTGCAGTATTCATGGATTTAATGAATCGAGTATTTCGGGACTTTCTGGATAAGTTTGTTGTGGTCTTTATAGACGACATCTTAATTTATTCTAAAAGTCCAGAGGAGCACGAAGAACATTTAAGGTTAGCGCTTCAGACTCTAAAGGAGAAGAAGTTATATGCTAAGCTGAAGAAATGTGAGTTTTGGCTGGATACTATCTCATTTTTGGGTCATGTGGTGTCTAAGGGCGGAATCTCTGTAGACCCAAGTAAAGTTGAAGCAATAGTTAACTGGGCGCAACCGAAGAATGTCCACGAGATTAGAAGTTTCTTGGGACTTGCAGGATATTATCGACGTTTTATTGAAGGGTTCTCCAAGATTGCAGTACCGTTGACTTCGTTGACCAGGAAAGGGAGTAAGTTCGTGTGGACTGATGAATGCGAGCGGAGCTTCCAAGAATTGAAGCAACGATTAATTACTGCCCCGGTGTTGACGATTCCATCCGACTCTGAAGGTTTTGTGATCTATAGCGATGCCTCAAGGAAGGGATTAGGTTGTGTGTTAATGCAACATGGAAAAGTTGTTGCTTACGCCTCTCGTCAGTTAAAGGGGCATGAGCAGAACTATCCTACACACGACCTTGAATTGGCAGCAGTAGTCTTCGCATTGAAGATTTGGAGGCATCACTTATATGGAGTAAGATGTGAAATTTTCACCGATCACAAGAGTCTCAAGTATTTCTTCACTCAGAAGGAATTGAACATGAGACAAAGGAGGTGGCTGGAATTAATCAAAGACTATGACTGTACAATCAGTTACCACCCCGGAAAAGGCCAATGTGGTAGCTGATGCACTAAGTAGAAAGTCGTCTGAAGCTGTGGTGGCAGTTTTAAATCCTTCACTTGAGATTTTGATGGATTTGGAAAGGGAAAGAATTTCGTTGGTAGATGGAGATCGACAGGCTGTTATGGCTAGTCTGGTGATTCAATCAGACTTAATAGAAAGGATCAAAGTGGCTCAGAAGGAAGATGTAGGACTAACGAAGCTGGAAGCAGAGGTATGTTGGAAATAAAGTTGATTTTAATATTTCAGACGATGGGGTGCTCAGATTTAAGAACAGGTTATGTGTGCCTGATAATAAGGAGATAAAGAGACAATTTTAGAGGAAGCTCATCAATCTCTCTACACAGTGCATCCGGGAAGTACCAAAATGTATCGTGATTTGAAGGAGATGTTCTGGTGGAATGGGATGAAAAGGGAGATAGCGAAATTTGTGGGGCAGTGTCTGACGTGTCAACAAGTCAAAGCTGAGCATCAAAGACCAGCTGGACCATTACAACCACTTGAAATTCCAGAATGGAAGTGGGAGAATATTTCTATGGATTTCGTAGTGGGTTTACCGCGAGCATTAAGTGGGCAAGATGCTATTTGGGTTGTGGTAGACAGATTGACGAAAACTGCTCACTTTATACCTATCAAGATCAGGTATTCTATGGAGAAGTTAGCAGAGTTATATGTTCAGGAAATAGTTCGGCTACACGGAGTGCCGGTATCAATAGTGTCGGATCGAGATCCGCGTTTCACCTCCAAATTTTGGAAGAGTTTGCAGAAGGCTCTTGGTACTAAGTTAAACTTTAGTACTGCCTTTCATCCTCAAAGTGATGGTCAAACAGAAAGAACTATTCAAACTTTGGAAGACATGTTGCGGGCTTGTGTACTCGACTTCAAAGGAAGCTGGATACGATACTTACCTCTAGTGGAATTCGCTTATAACAATAGTTTTCAAGCGAGCATCAAGATGGCACCATATGAGGCTCTATATGGAAGAAGATGTCGATCACCACTATACTGGAGTGAGGTGGGAGAAAGACAAATTTTGGGGCCAGAGATCGTGCAGAGGACATTGGAAAGAGTTAAATGTATTCAAGAAAGGTTGAAAGCTGCTCAAAGTCGACAAAAGAGTTATGCTGATAGCCATCGAAGAAAGTTGGAATTTGAAGTGGGGGATAAGATTTTCTTAAGGGTGTCTCCAACGAAAGGAGTAGTGAGGTTCGGAAAGAAGGGCAAGCTGAGTCCTAGGTATATAGGACCATTTGAGATTCTCGGTAGAGTTGGACCAGTGGCTTATCAAGTCGCTCTACCACCAACACTTTCGGGAGTTCACAATGTTTTTCATGTATCCATGTTACGGCGATATGTGCATGATCCCACTCATGTTATAGATTTTGAGCCGTTGCGGATTCAGGAGAATTTATCATATCCTGAAGAACCTCTGCGAATCATTGAACGAAAGAATCAAGTTTTACGGACCAGAACTATTCCACTAGTCAAAGTACTTTGGAATAATCACACCCAAGGAGAGGCTACATGGGAGCTTGAAGAGGAAATGCAACAAAAATATCCAAATTTATTTGAGAATTGAAAATTCTGGTACTAAGGTTATATGATTGATGATTTTGGATGGACTGTAGGCTTTGTACTATTGTAAGGATTCGTCTTTATATCTGTCACTAATAAATTATTATTTCAGGATGGCGGATTAAGTTGGGTAGATATGCTTGCTCAATCGAACCCACGTCGCAGATATTTACCAGCAATAAGAACCAAAACCCTACGTTACTTCTGGGGTGATGAGTCAGATGATGAAGGTGATATTATTAGGTTTGTAGCATTACCAGAGTATATTTTGATCGAAGACACTGAGGAGATACCTTTTGGATGTTATTGATGATAGCGGACCAATAGAGGAAGATGAGAGTAGTGCTGAGGATTTACCAGGTATTTTTTTATTAAGTGTTAGCAAATTTCGAGGACGAAATTTTTTTTTTTAGGGGGAAGGATGTGATAACCAGTTTAAAAAAAAAAAAAAAAAAAAAAAAAAAGGCAGCGAGGATTCGAACCTCGGTGCCGTGAGAGGTAAAGGGCGAGCAAGCCACTGGAGCCATGCGCTCGCGTGGTTAAAATGGTGGGAGTAGTTAATACTTAAACTTCTTTTCGCCCGGTTTGATTTTTTTGTAAAACGTTGCGTTTCGACTCTTCTTCTTCCTCAGCCCTAATTCTCGAGTTTTGCAGCAGTTACATGGCTTTTCGCCGACCAGTTCTCTCTCTCTCATAAATCACTCTCTCTCTCTTCATTTTCTCACCCGTTACACCTCTTTTGGCCTAGATTTCGAAGCCTATTCGACTCCTTTGCAAATATCTCGAAGATTCTTCATAAATAATATGATTTATCATGTTTTATGGGGGATTTCGAAAGGACATCAGTTTCAAGATTTTGTAATGAATTTTTCGGCCAAATCTTGGGTTCTCCTCAACTATAAAAGGGGGAGCTCGTTCAGAGGTCAAGCACACCTCTCAATTTCGACCTCAGTCATTTTTTGAGATCTCTATATCTCTCTTTCTTTGTCTCTCTCATTGTTGCGAATTCTTGAAGTTTTTTTTTGGTGCCGGTACGCTCTGTTCCTTCTCTACTTCGATCACGTGTGTAATTCGTTTCAAATAGTTAAACGAATTATACATTGTGAAATTCAAGTTTCAAATATCGTTTTGATCCCTAATTATTTTCCGGATTACTGTTAGGTTGTGCTAATAGCGGGGATATCGATTATTCAAGCGAGTCAGGTAAGCGGGGTAACGATAAATTTTTCTCGATAATATGAAATGACGGTTTTGGGAAAAATTATACCGAAGTCTGTTTTGAATTCTTGGTTTCACTGTTATCCAATTACTGTTTATACTGAATATAATTTTATGTTTTTTTATTACTGTTTTATGTTCTGAAATCGGTGGCAATGTGTATTACTGATTACTGTTATTACTGTCTCTGTTGATACAACTCACTGATTACTGATTACTGGTGCATCTATTCTTCGGAATGATTGCACAACCCTGCCATAGGGTAAACATGGCTTACTGATATTGCCTAAGGGAAAAGTTCCGACTACTGAAAAAGAATCATTTGGAAATTTATTAATAATATTCTACTTACTGAGTTGTCGAACTCACTCGTTAATATATTTCTATCTTCAGAGTATAAGGAAGAGCATGCTGAGGATCAAGCTTAGATGGCATACGGGCTGGGATAGATGAGGAAGGAGTTTTGTTTTTAGATTTATGTTTTATTGAGAGGTTTTAATTTTAATGATGGTTTAAAAGTGAGAACTTTACAAGTGTTTGGTTTCTGAATAAACGAAAGAATTATTTTTATTATATCTTTTACTGTTGTCAAGAGAAAAGTCCACTATGGGACCTTACTGGGTCTGGGGTGTGACAAGAATAGAGGCCCGGAAACTTTAACATGTTGTGATCCTTCTATTGGAAGGAGGACGTCATGGGTCGGAGATAACCAGTAGAATTCCAAAACTGTATTACTTCCTGGGTTGAAGAATTATTCTGCAAAATATATACTAGAAAAGGAATCTATATATGGGTGGAAATGGCATATGTGGCTTCGAAAGCACGTGAGATCAATTGCTCTGATGTTAGGGTTGATGGGTTTTCATTCTCCTGCTTGATTCTCTAATGGTGTCCATTTTTTATTTGGGAAAGTTTCAGCATCATTCAACCCAAAGAGAATCAAGTGGGCTTAAGGCAAATAATTCCTGAGGCGGTACTAGATCTCCTAGTCTGCAACCAACCACTGATGTGAGTACCAGTCTATAACTAAGTTGGAAATCTGAGAAATGGAGTTTGAATGAGAAGATGAACTTTAGGTAACTCAGGCATGTTTATCCGAACTGGCCGTGCTTTTTGGAGAAATTCTCCATGTTTCTTTTTTGGTCTGCAGCCATTGTGGTTGGCGGGTCAAGTGTCTATTTGTGTCTGTGCATATGTAACCCTTCCGCTACTCCTGTCGCCTGTCGGTAAATTTTCCAGGCAGACGCAACTGATGTTGGCCTGTCTGCATGTGCATTTTCACTTGCAGGCTCAGATTTTAGCTCCTACGAACTGGTCATTGGCATTTTCCAATTAAATATTTCTTCTATATCGAGGATGATATATGATAGACCATAATATGACCGGCCGATATTACCTGGAAAGCCCAAAGGCCAGTGATCCTCAATCGCCCAACTCGAGAGGATCCTTCGGGCCTTATCTCTGCAATATACCTGGAGAGGATATCAACGAGATTTAGCGTCATCAATATTCTCAACTCGTGCTGCTAGTCATTCTAATATATGCTACCTCTGTTTTTTTTTTGGAAAAGGAACAAGATAGAGGTACCTATATATCACTGAAGCAAAACCACCAATACAGATGTACGGTGGTGGCGAACTCGTTGAAACCAAGATGAGAGAGGAACGCTAGAGACCCGAATGCGTGAATTGACGTAAATGGATGCGCAAGGTTGAGTTGGAGTTTGACGCTAAGTGGAAAGGGAGTCCGTTAGTGAAATTAACTGAAGATAAAAAAAAAAATTTTAAAAAAAATTGATAAATTGAGGGATGTCAAAACTTGAGGATGACTAAAAATGAAATTTGTGTAAAATTCAGTGACTAAAAGTCAAATGTTGTAATAAAATATAGTTTAAAGGTGCTTAAAAGACAAAATTGGACTTGAATGATTGAATTCATAGGATAGTTTTCCGGAATACCAGGGTTATAAAACTATATAAGTACGAATGATGTCTGCAATATTGACATGTAAACTAACCGAACAAGACATGCACTCAGGTTAGACAAGCGAGGACGTTTTCTCTGTGCTCACTCCGTACGATAAATACACAAAAATAGAATATTTTTAAAGAAAATTTTACATCATAACTTTGTTAGGAAGCAACGGCTATGAGCTATTGGCATAGTATATAGATAATTACAAGCCTGCTTAGACTTCTTTCCTTGTCTTTTGGTTATTCTAAGCATGGATGCTTACACGTTAAACGCTCCAAACCTGTCTATTCGAGGATACTCATTGAGGCTATTAAATACGCAAGTAGATCACATTAATATATATGCACGCTCGGGATAACATCATCCGAAAAAATGAAAAAATAAAAATTCAAAGTCCTTGCTCCTTGGCTTGGCGTCGATAAGTTGCAATGGCTTGATCAAGAGGAAATGTGAGAGGCTATATGTATGTTACTGAGTAATTATTGACTCTTCTCAATACGAAGCGGTTGGCATGGGTGGTCAGGATCTGGGACATAAGAGTGTGCTACTTTTGAAGTATCACATTCGATCTTTCCAAGTGCAAACAATTTCTTAAAACCACCTTAGTACAATCAAACTTATTTGACTTATGTGGTTCGAATCTCTTCAAGTACAAATAATTTATTGAGACCATTTCTATATTAAAGTTGGACTAATTTGACCTATGTGACTTATGGACTCCATTGGCATGAAATTTACTTTGATACCACTCCAGTGGTTGTGAGTTTTTCCTCGTCACTAAACCTAAAAAAAAAAAATATTGACTCTTCACTATAAAGCCTGAGGCTACTTTCCCGTTTGTCCACGCAAAACAAGCTAGCTATTCCACATCTAGTGGAGATACTTGTTCTTCTTGAGCCAAGGAAGCTTCCTATTTCTCCTTGAAGGAAAGCTCAAAATGGAGGTCGAAATAATTTCCAGAGAGTTCATCAAGCCCACTTCTCCAACACCCCCTGCCATGAAAACCTACGAGGTCTCCCTCTTGGATCGGGTCATTCATCCCATATATGTTCCCGTGATCCTTTTCTATCCTACGGATCAAAGCACTGGCCATGCTGCTGTCTGAAAGAGCACGATTACTCAAGGAATCTCTATCAGAAACCTTAACTCGCTTTTATCCACTTGCGGGGAAAATCATCGACAATCTCTCTATAGATTGTAATGACGAGGGGGTTGATTATTTAGAGGCCCGTGTGCACTGTCATCTTGCTGATTGCCTCAACCAACCTAATCTTGAGTATCTCCTTAAATTTCTTCCCCACGAGGCCAGTTGGACAGAGGCAAGTGCAGGAGATCATGTTGCTATGGTACAAGTGAACAGCTTTGCATGCGGAGGTATCGCTATTGGCGTTCTTGTTAACCACATCATCGTTGATGGAACTGCCTTGAGTGTCTTTCTTAAAGGTTGGACATCTACATGTCGCAAGGGCTGTGAAACTGTGTGTCCTAATTTTGACGCCCCATCGATATTTAAACTGAACAAGGCGGCGTTCCCTACAGACACCATCTTAGCCATTTTGGTCAAGTCTTTCCAAGTTATCAAACGTACTACAAGGAGAGTTGTGTTCGATGCATCAGCCATTGCATCGCTTAAAGCCAAAGCATCTAGTTCTAGCGTGCCAAACCCTACAAGAGTTGAGGTTGTAACGGCTTTCTTGTGGAAATGCATCAGCGCTGCCTTCCAGGCAAAATCTGGTATCAAGAGACCAACTCTTATTACTCATACAGTAAACTTGCGCTCAAGATCGATTCCGCCATTTAAAGAATCTTCAATGGGAAACATAGTCTGGTCGGCGGGCGCATTATGTGAGAGTGAGGAGGCAGCCTTACCTTACAGAGTAAGTAAGATCAGAGAAGCAATTACAAAGATCAATGCCGACCTTGTGAAAAACTTACAAGGTGATGAAGGGTTTCCAATGCTTTGTGAGCTTTTGAAGACACTGGGAGGGGTATTGCCTAGTACAGAAAGTTTTCAGGAAATGGAATACATTTGTTTTACCGGTTGGTGTAACTTTGGTATGTATGACTTGGATTTTGGGTGGGGAAAGCCGTTATGGGCAAGCAGTGCTGCTTCCAGCAGCAATCATTCAGAGCAGCGTTCGTTCTCAAATAAGGTATTGCTGATGAACACAAGATCTGTGGGTGGAGTAGAAGCATGGGTGTTTTTAACTGAAGAAGATATGGCCCTGTTTGTGCAGGACAAGGAACTGCTTGCATTCGCTTCCTTGGACCCTAGTCCCCTATCCTAGACAATTGCCCGTGGAGGTCATTGTCCTGTGTTGTAAGCTCTTTGTTGTTGTTGTTGAAACTGTGTTGTAAGCTTGATACTTGAATAAATGCCAAGTTTCTCTTCGAGTACCTAAATGGTGTGTCCTTGAGGGTTCAGTTATTGTACTGATCACTATTGTGTCGAACATACTAAGCGACGATTGAGATTTTTTCTTCAAAATTCAAGAGTTCAGATCACGTCATATAAATTAAAATATTTTAAATATTTTAAATGATGTGTTTAATCACAACCTTTAGATCTCAACTTTTAATTTAATCTCAGCCGTCGCCCAATATACTCAGCACAATAGTACTTAGCACAATAATCGAACTCGTGTCCTTGATGCCATAAATGTTCAAAGTTGCCAGCCACTTATAAGCCGTCAACTACCAGATATTGTTTCTTTTTGGTCTTTGGATATTATTAGTTTCCTAGTTCAAATCTATATTGCTGATGTTTTTTTTTTTTCTTTTTTCTAAGCAATTCTATATTGCTTCTTGTTGGTTGAGTGTAGGACTCTATTTGAGCGCCTTTGTTTACATGGACTGTTTCCGAAAGATCCGGTGAAAATGTATTTGGCAAATTTAATATATTCTGTGGTCAAAAGAAGTTAAATTTTACTGTAGACTAGAGAGCAGAGGGAAGCTGTAGATAGCGGTCGTGTATAGAATTAAAGGAAGAAGTAAATTTTAGGCTAAAATCATCCACCAGTATTTATGGGGTTTAGACGTTCCTCAGTTTAGTCCTTAGAGATTAATGTTAATTTTTTTTATTGTCCCTAGATATGATTCATTATTCCTGTTGGTTCCTCTGTCCATGCCTGTCGTCTATTTTCAAATGGAATCTGCTGATGTGGCTAACGTGACCACATCACGCCCAATATATGCATGACATGTATCCCTTAATCCAATAACATGCACTCCACGTTTGGCCCAAAAATCCTTAGGGACTAAATTGCAAAAAGTCTAAACCCTAGGGACTAGTATTAAACTAGTCAATTTGGCTAATTTTTTCTTAATATTTTGGTCTATAATTCTTCCATTAATCTATTAGGCTCATTTTCTTCAATATTATGGTCTTTAATTGTTAAACTAATCAATTTGATTAATTTTTACTCAATATTTTGGTATATAATTCTTCTATTGATCTATTAGCTCTCTTTTTTTCAATATTATGGTCTCTAATTGTTAAATTAATCAATTTGTCTCATTTTCTCTTAATATTTTGGTCTATAGTTCTTCCACTCACAATCTATTAGCTTCATTTTCTTCAGCATTTTAGCCTCTAATTTTTAAACTAATCAATTGGCTCATTTATACTCAATATTTTTGTCTATACTTCTTACATTAATCTATTAACTTTATTTTCTTCAATATTATCGCATCTAAGTGAACAAATCAATTTGACTCATTTTTCTTAATATTTTGGTCTATAATTCTTCTATTAAATTGTTAGCTTCATTTTTCTTCAATATTAGTTAAAATCATCAACTAATCCCTGGATTTAAACTTTTGCAATTTAGTCCCTATGAATTTTTGGTGCAGACATGTCATGCATGTTGAATTAAGGGACACGTGTCATGCGTCTCTTGGGCGTGACGTAGTAAGTGTTGGCCACGCCAATAGTTACGTGTGGAAATGGACGGCAGGTGGACGAAGGGACTAACGGGAACAACAGGAAAAAAAAATTCTCTAGGTTCTAAACTGGGAAAAGTCTAAATCTCAGGGACTAGTGGATAATTTTAGCTAAATTAATTTTAATGTAAGGTCCATAAGAAAGGTAACATGTGGTTTATACTATCTTTACCCACTCTGTGAAACACAGACCATTTTCTTGCTCGTAAAAGCTAATAGTAAACCTCTGGCGTCGTTTTATTTTTTCCCCATGTCGAGCTTCGTTAATATTATTTTTCCACTCTCGTGGGGTCAAAAAATGGCTTCGTAAGTCGTAGAGAGCAGAGTTGGCAACCAGAACCAAGTGGGCCAAGAATTTAGAACACCTGGCTAACTGGGGAAAGCTGTTGGGCTTAATTTCATATGGGAGTTAGACTGCTAGTGGTCAATACTGAAAAAAAGCAGACCAGAAAAAATCAATACTGAAAGCAACAGAATTGGACTCGTCATACCCAAACTATCAAGATTCGTGACATCTTAAAACTCGAAGACCGGTGGAAGCTAGAATGGGCATCCAGAAGGCAAAGCAAGTTGGTACATCGTATAGCCAAATGGGCTGTGCAATGTAACTCTTTTGGCAAATTCCCGATGGATAGGATTCCCCCTGTTCTAAATTGGGACTGGCATTATAACCCACCATGATGTTTATAGTAACAGTAATAATGCGTTTGTTACAACTTACTTTTACTTTTACTTTTATCACTATTACCAATTCCACCTCAACAACAACACAAAATTTTATTAAAATTTTGAAAACAAACGCATTGTTAAGTTTAATTTAGATTAGGGAAAATGAAAAAAATAATGCGCATGTACAATTCGGTGATCACGACTATGTTCAGCCAATTATCGCTCACAAGTAATTTATACATTACTAAGTCGGTATTTACAGTCAATAACTAAGAATTTTTAATTTTTTAAAATAAAGTTATTTTTCCCTGAAAGAAAATGGACCGGATTACTACATTACCAACAAATATGGCAATAAGATAAGCATAGCAAATCTATTGAAATACTCTTTGCATATGATAATTAATTGCTTCGTGACATGATATTTTCCGGATAAATGAATGATAAAAAAAAAAATAAAAAAAAAAAATTGTTCCAACTGATCCCCGGTTCAAGTCTCTTTCTTACCTAATTTTATGGTAATTAGCATTATGGTAACTCATGATATGAATCTCTTATTAGCTTTGTCCTGCCCGGGAGAGATAGAAAAAGAATATATATGTAGTTTACAGGTGCTTAAAAGACAAAATGAGCCTTCAGTTATTGAGTTTCTGAGATAGTTTTCTAGAAATTCCAATATTAATACCTCTAGTGTTTTACTCATGGGACTAAATAAATCGCACGGATGATGCCTGCAACATTGACATGATAACTAACCAAAATTACAAGAAAGAGATTAGACAACAGAGAACGTTTTCTCTGTGCATGCGTATGGTACGATAATTATAAGCGAACATAGTACTTTTTTAAAGAAGTTTTTAGATCATAGGTTTATTAGAAAGCAACGGCTATGAGTTTGTGGAATAGTATACAGATTAAATATATTATCGCAATCCTTGCTTAGAGTTTCTTTCCTTGTCTTTTGGTTCCAAGCCTGGATGCTCACACGTTAAACGCACCAAAGTCCAAAACCTGTCTATTCGAGGATAGTCATTGAGGTTATTAAATACGCTAATGGATCACATTATGCATGCTCGGTAACATTATGAATTCCATAGCCATTGACTGAATAAATGAAAAAGAAAAATTCAAAGTCTTGACGTCGATAATTAGTTGCAATAGTTACTGATAGTAAAATGAAGATTTTATTACTTGAATTATATTATCTAATACTCACCTCACGTGTGGACCGGATTTCTACTTTAATTGAGAGGTCCAAGATGTACAATATTTAATTGAAATTTAAAGTGTGGAATCAGGTCTCGAATTCAGTACCTTGACTCTGATATCATGTGAATCTATCACACATCTCGAAAACTTAAACCGATAAGAAGAGGAATATTTTATTACTTGAATTATATTCTCTGTTGGGCACTGCGCCACGTATGTTACTGAGTTCTTGATTCTTCTCGATAAGGCCTGAGGCTACGTTTCCCGTTTGTCCACGCAAAACCAAGCTAGCTATTGATCAACATCTAGCTTAGATACTTGTGCTTCTTTAGCCACAGGGAGCTTCCTAGATCTCCTTGATCAAGGAAAGCTCAAAAATGGAGGTCGAAATAATTTCCAGAGAGTTCGTCAAGCCCACTTCTCCAACACCCCCTGCCATGAAAACCTACGAGGTCTGCCTCTTGGGTCGCCTCATTCATCCCATCTATGTTCCCGCGATCCTTTTCTTTCCTGCGGATCAAAGCACGGGCCATATTGCTGTTGCTGAGAGAGGTCGGTTACTCAAGCAGTCCCTATCAGAAACCTTAACTCGCTTTTACCCACTTGCGGGAAAAATCATAGACAATCTCTCTATAGATTGTAATGACGAGGGGGTTGATTATTTAGAGACCCGTGTCCACTGTCATCTTGTAGATTGCCTCAACCAACCTAATCTCGAGTATTTCCTTAAATTTTTTCCCAAGTAGGTCAGTGGGAAAGCGGCAAGTGCGGGAGATCATGTTGCTATGACACAAGTGAACAGCTTTGCATGCGGAGGTATTGCTATTGGCGTTCTTGTTTCCCACATAATCGCTGATATAGCTGCTTTGAGTGTCTTTCTGAAAGGTTGGGCAGCCACATGTCGTGAGGGCTGTGAAACTGTATTTCCTAATTTTGACGCTCCATCAATCTTTAAACTGAACAAGGCGGCGTTCCCTACAGAAACAATTGTAGCACTAATGTTCAAGTCTGTCCAAACTAGCAAGCGCACTACAAGGAAAATTGTGTTCGATGCATCAGCCATTGCATCGCTTAAAGCCAAAGCATCTAGTTCTAGCGTGCCAAACCCCACTAGAGTTGAGGTTGTATCAGCTCTCTTGTGGAAATGCATCAGCGCTGCCTTCCAGGCAAAATCTGGTATCAAGAGACCAACTCTTATTACCCATTCAGTAAACTTGCGTCCAAGATCGATTCCACCTTTTAAAGAATCTTCAATGGGAAACATAGTCTGGTCGGCAGGTGCATTATGTGAGAGTGAGGAGGCACCCTTACCTTACAGAGTAAGTAAGATCAGAGAAGCAATTTCAAAGATCAATGCCGACCTTGTGAAAAACTTGCAAGGTGATGAAGGGTTTCCAATGCTTTGCGAGCATTTGAAGACACTAGGTGGGGTATTGCCTAGTACAGCAAGTTTTTCGGAAATGGAATACATTTGTTTTACCAGTTGGTGCAACTTTGGTCTGTATGACATTGATTTTGGGTGGGGAAAGCCGGTATGGACAAGCAGTGCTGCTTCAAGCAGCAGTCAATCAAAGCAGCGTTCGTCCATTAATAGTGTATTACTAATGGACACAAGATCTGTGGGTGGAGTAGAAGCATGGGTGTATTTAGCAGAAGAAGATATGATCCTGTTAGGACAGGACAAAGAATTCCTTGCGTTCGCTTCCTTGGACCCTAGTCCCTTAACCTAGACAATTCGCCCATGGAGGTCATTGACCTGTCTAATTGTAAGCTTGGTACTTAAATAAATGCCAAGTTTCTCTTCCAGTCCCTTACTGGTGTGTCATTGATACCAGGCACGTTCAAATTTGCAAGCTACTAAGCCTTCAACTTCTACCAGTTATTTTTTCTTTTCGCGTCTTTGATATCAATTAAGAAGAAACAAATTGCAAAATAAGAAGGCCCATAAGAAAGGGCACCTGTCGTTTATCTATATTTTACCCATTTGGCGTCGTTTTTATTTGGAAATTTTCCCACGTTCAGTTCTGTTAATATTATTTTCCATTCTGCATTCTCTTGCGGTAAAAATAGGCTTCACAAGTCCTAAAGAGCAGAATATTGGCAACCAGAACCAAGTGGGCCTGAACTTTAGAACACATGCTAGCTGGGGAAAGCCGCTGGGCTTAAGTACATAGGGGACCGGAATTAGTAGTCAAGATAAAAAATGCAGACCTAAAACATCAATAAAGCGACAGAATTGGACTCAAAAGTGTTCAGAAAATGCCCCAAACAATAGAAGGGCTGATTGTGGACATAACTCGAATAGGATTCCAGAAGGCACATCATGTAGTCAAATGGGCCATGCAGTCTGGCTCTTTTGGCAAAGACCTGTTGGATAGGATTCCTCCCGTCTGTTCTAATTGTGACTGGGATTATAAGCCACACGCACCGTGATGTCTACAGTAATAGTATGTTTAATTTCGCTTTGGGGCAAAAAAAGAAAAAAAAAAACACTGCACATAATGAGTTTTGATTCATCTTCGTTCTTTTCTTATATTGTTTATCATTTTAAATTTTCAAACTTACTCTAATGTTATTTATCCTGAATTTTTTATTTCATTAAATTATATCCTTAAAGTTTTGAGATTTATTAATTTCAGCTCTTTCTGTCTTATTTTCCCTCTTAAATATGAAAAAAGAAACTTAGAAAGAACACTATATCCTAAATTCAGTTGTCTTTTAGCACATTTTCATTCGAGATATTTTTATCCTTTTGAGCTTCTTTCCTTCATCTTTAACGAGTTGCGTAGACGGAAAGTTGAAATTGATAAACTCTGAAACTTTAGAAATGTAAAATGATGAAATTGAAAATTCAGATTGAAAATTAACATTTGAATGATACTTTGAGAGTTAAAAGTGAAGATTGTGTTATCATTATTTTCATGAAAAGTGGTTTATTGAAAGCTAGAACTAACTAAGAAAGTTTAGGCATGGCTTAAAAATAGAGAGCAATCAGTGACCCAATGGGGTGGGTCAATGTTCAGCCAATTCGCGATTAATAGTCATACATAGTATCTATCACTACTCAAATAATCAAAAAAGTACATACTTTCATTAAATATAATAATAACCAAAATAATGAAGTTGATAGATGATATCAAATTTGGAAAAACAATATGGCCTGATGGGTACAAAATAATTGAATCTATTTCTTTGGTTTCTAAAAATAGTCCTGAGATTATTATTTTCTGGATAAAGTGAAAATTAATCCGTTGTACTTGACTTTTATGTACCGAATTTAGATAGATTTTATATAGGAGCACAACAGTAAACCGCGAACACTTGAACCGGCCTCTCAAGTGTTGGGAGTTTATAGAGTGGGTTCGAGTGATTTATATACTGCTAAACCATTATTTACTACACATAAAAATATCGCTAACTAAGAATTTTCAAAATAAAGATATTTTCCTATCTCAAAGAAAATGGACCGGATTATTAAATTACTAAAAACTATGCCAATAAGATGCTCTTATGCGTGTCTGCTTCCCATGTGACAACAACCTTCTCGTTGACTTCATCACACTCTTTTTCTCCTTTTTATTTATTCTATTTATTTACAGTAAGCTTCGTGGCATTTGATCTGAATCTCTGGAGAGAGAAAAAATATACACAGTTCAAATTAATTAAGGTGGTTAAAAGACAAAATTTTGGCTTCAATTATTGAATTAACGAGATAATTTTCTGTAAATCCCAATAATTAATACCACTAATATTGGTATAGAAATAAAAAAAAAAATCGCATAGATGACATTTGCAATATTGACATGATAACTAACCAATTAATTAAGACCCACAGCATAGATAAGTGAGAAAGTCATCTATATGCTCAGTTCGTACGGATAAATATATGAAAATATATAGTGTTTTTTCAATAGAATTCTTGTAACACAAGTTAGGAAGAAAGCAACCGATCCGATGACTTATTGACATATACAGCTGTCTGGAATATTCCTGGATGCTTACTTGTTAAACGCTCCAAAGCTGTCTATTGGAGGATAGTAATTTATGTTTTAATAAAGGTTTAATTATTGATACATTTACTTTAGTATTGATTTTTAACAAACCAGTTTTTGATATACTATTTTGAATGAAAATGATCTTTATGGTCTATTTTTCAGACATATAAGTCCTTTTGTCCATTCAAAGTTAACTTATTCGCAAGAACAGGGTTTAAGATAGGTTACCTGACTTCGAAAATGGATATCTTAACTTCTAACCCATATCAATCTTCGTTAGTTGGTTAACTTTTGGTGGACAAAATAACCTTTATGTATGAAAAATGGACCATAGAGACTTTAAAGTTGTACCCAAGTATTAATTTATTAAAAATCAATAGCTCAGGGATTATAACTGTAATTAAGCCTTTAATAAATTACAGGAAATCTTGGCATTATCCATGCTCGGCGACATTAGCATCCAAATGTTCGCCATGGCTTGATCTAGGTGTGATGTGAGGTTATGTTACTCGTGTTCTTGACTCTTCTCTATAAGGTGCGAGGCTACGTTTCCAGTTTGTCCGCGCAAAACAAGCTAGCTAGCTATTCAACATCTAGTTTAGATACTTGTGCTTCTTGAGCTACAGGGAGCTTCCTAGATCTCCTTGATTCAGGAAAGCTCAAAAATGGAGGTCGAAATAATTTCCAGAGAGTTCATCAAGCCCACTTCTCCAACACCCCCAGCAATGAAAACCTACGAGGTCTCCCTCTTGGATCGGCTCATTCCTCCCCTCTATGTTCCCAGTGATCCTTTTCTATCCTATGGATCAAAGCACTGGCCTTGCTGCTGCTGAAAGAGAACGATTACTCAAGCAATCCCTATCAGAAACCTTAACTCTCTTTTACCCTCTTGCGGGAAAAATCATAGACAATCTCTCTATAGATTGTAATGACCAGGGGGTTGATTATTTAGAGGCCCGTGTGCACTGTCATCTTGTCGAGTGCCTCAACCAACCTAATCTTGAGTATTTCCTTAAATTTTTTCCCCACAAGGCCAGTTGGAAAGCGGCAAGTGCGGGAGGTCATGTGACTATGGTACAGGTGAACAACTTTGCATGCGGAGGCATTGCTATTGGTGTTCTTGTTTGCCACCTAATCGCTGATGGAACTGCCTTGAGTGTCTTTCTTAAAGGTTGGGCAGCCACATGCCGTAAGGGCTGTGAAACTGTATGTCCTAATTTTGACGCCCCATCCGTCTTTAAACTGAACAAGGCGGCGTTCCCTACAGAAACAATTAAAACGGTTTTGTTCAAGTCTTTGCAAGCTGGCAAGCCTACAGCTACAAGGAGAATTGTGTTTGATGCATCCGCCATTGCATCGCTTAAAGCCAAAGCATCTAGCTCTAGCGTGCCAAAACCCAGTAGAGTTGAGGTTGTATCAGCTTTCTTGTGGAAATGCATCAGCGCTGCCTACCAGGCCAAATCTGGTATCAACAGACCAACGCTTATTACCCATGCAGTAAACTTGCGCCCAAGATCTATTCCACCATTTAAACAATCTTCAATGGGAAACTTAATCTGGTCGGCAGGCGCATTATGTACGAGTGAGGAGGGGGCCTTACCTTACAGAGTAACTAAGATCAGAGAAGCAGTTGCAAAGATCAATGCTGAACTTGTGAAAAACTTAAAAGGTGATGAAGGGTTTCCAATGCTTTGCGAGCTTCTGAAGACAATAGGTGGGGTGCTGCCTAGCACAGCAAGTTTTTCCGAAATGGACCACATTTGGTTTAGCAGTTGGTGCAACTTTGGTCTGTATGATATAGATTTTGGGTGGGGAAAACCGTTCTGGGCAAGTTGTTCTGCTGCAAACAGCAGTGATTCAGAGCAGCGTTCGACCTCAAATAAGGTATTACTAATGGACACAAGATCTCCCGGTGGAGTAGAAGCATGGGTGTATTTAACTGAAGAAGATTTTACCCTGTTAGGACAGGACAAGGAACTCCTTGCATTCGCTTCCATGGACCCTAGTCCCCTAACCTAGACAATTCACCCATGGAGGTCATTGTCCTGGATTGTAAGCTTGATACTTCAAATAAATGCCAAGTTTCTTTTCAAGTGCCTAAATGGTGTGTCATTGATGCTAAACACGTTCATATTTTCAAGCTACTAAGCCGCCAACTAATTCTACCAGTCATTGTTTCTTTGTAGTCTTTGGATTTTAGCTTCCTAGTTCAAATATTTTTCCTATCGCTGGTTGTTGCCGTTGGTTGGGAGCTGTAAGACTCTATTTTATTGTCTGTTTAGCCTACATATTAGACCTTTTTTCGAAGGAAGAGAAAAATGAATTTGGCAAATTTTGATCTTCTATCTTCTATCTTCATGTGAGACTCTGGATTTTGGTGAGACAAGAAAATTCTGAGTTGGAGATTCCAGCCTAATCCTGTGTTTTGGAGGCAGAGGAAAGTTGTAGACAGCTGTCGTGTTTAGAACTCGAGGACGAAATAAATTTCAAAATATATAAGACGACCGCCCAAGAAAGGAAACCTTGTAATGTGAGTACTTTCTATATCTTTTTCCTTTCTGGGGAAGAGAGTAATTTTCTTCCCCTTTTTTTTTTTTTTTTTTAACACTGGCGTGTTTTTCTATTCTTCCCATTTCTTTCATATTCTTTTCCATTTTCTGTGGATAAGAGAGGGCTACATCAGTCCTAGAGAGTCGTGTGGGCCTAAATTAGCTTGGAAAGAAATTGGGCTTCTCCAATTTACCACCGATTCATATGACCTAAAACTATGCTCCATATTGGAGGTAGTAATTTTTTTTTTTTTCTTTGCTATTGGAGGTAGTAATAAAACTGAAAGCAGCAGAATTGGACTCTTATGTTCAGAGAATGACCCAAACCATACTAGGGCCGATTGCGGGCATTAATCAAATAGAAATAAAGGCGTAGATTTTTTTTTTTTTTTTTTATCAAGAAATAACGGCGTAGATTGCCCTTTGCTTTCTCATACCCGACTCTGGATGCAATAAACGGGCCAATTGGGCTTAAACTTGCTTTATCAACAATTAGAAACTTAAAGGTTAGGGAGAGAGAGAAGCATAAGCTTCCTAACCTTAACAATTGTTAGAAACATGATTTATGGAGAGCAATCACCGGTTAAGAAGATAATTTTTTAGTAGTTGCCCGATTTGTGTGGGACGGAAAAACTACACAGACTTCAGGATTAGTCAGAGTGCACTTAAGCTGCAACAACACCTTGTTAAAAAAAAAATACCGATTAAGAAAGTTTAGGCATGATTAAAAAATGGAGTGCTCTTATGATGATCTGCTTTCCATGTGACATCAACCTTATCCTTCAATTCATCACATATATTTTCTAAATCATTTTCTTGATTCCTTTATTTTATTGTAAGCTTCATCGCATTCGATCTGAATCTCTGACAAGCTTTGTCCAGCCACAATAAGAGATCAGATGAAAAAATATATATATTTTAAAGTTGCTTAAAAGACAAATTTGGCCTTTCAATTCCTGAATTTTTAAAATAGTTTTGTTGGAATTCCTATAATACCACTACCGGTGTAGAAATAAATAAATCGCCCAAAAATAAATGTGGGGAATAATGTCAGATCATGACTTTATGCCATAATATAAAAGGACAGATTAAAAAAAAACCGGCGGTCGGCGCGTCATTAATTCGAAATGGCTTGATCTCGGCGCAAGGTTTTGGTGTTACTGAGTTAATTAGCAAAAAGATCCTCTGCTCCAACACCCTCTAACCGGACGACACACAAGATCTCCCTCTTTGGACCAGACAAATGATCCCGTTTACTTTCTTCTATTCCATGAACGAAAAGGGCAGACTATATCCTTTTGATGTTATTGTCTGCAAAAGATGAAATCTGCAAAAGCAATCCCGATCGGAAAACTTGACTCGCTTTTACACATTTGCTGGAAAAATAAAGGAAAACCTCTCTATTGATTTAGAGGCCCGTGTAAGTTATCTTGTTGATTGCCTCAAACCAACCTTGAACGTTCAAAAGAATCCACGCCGCATCCAAGTCACTCAAAGAGTTAAAACCACCACACCCAGATGAAGGTAACCAAACCATGCACGTTAAAAGGAAATGAATATCAATTCACTCAAAAATTTCCCGAGGCTAACGTCGGGCACCAACTTTGAGGAAGGTAATAGTCGTATCCATCAGGCTGAAACCGGTTACTTTACAAAACAAAATTATTAAGTTAACCAAACAGGTGGCCTTGTGTGCCCCACACACTCACCAACTGCTACCGGCTACCCCTTTAATCTCTCTCTCTTTTTTTTTTTCTTTTTTCTTTCCAGCCTTTTCACTATAGATTTTAAGTTGCCTACGATTTCAAACAATATAAATCAAAGGGAAGAAAAAGCAACACAGGACGAGGTGCAATGAAGAACCTCATGTTCACACCCTCCCCCCCAAACCACCACACAAAAAAAAGGATCTCCCCGCCCACCCAATGAAAAGTAAAGGAACCCCATGTCACTCAACTACATGCAGCTTACAAACAAACATGAAATTGGAGTTGACAATCTGAACCAGAGCTTCATTCCCGTCGCAAGCATGGCTTTCTTCTAGTCTAGGATCAACCGCACAGGAATTAGCACCATCTGTGGTTGATCACGCATCAAGAATCGGGAAGCGATGGTCTGGCCACTTGGGATACGCACGCTTATACAAGCTCATGCACACAGTGTCATGCTGCTGAAGGATCCCATTGAAAACGCACTTCATCGCCCCTAAGAAAAGATTTAGAGAATAAGCACACTGTCATGCTGCTCATGCACATAACAGCCTTTGCTATGCATCATATCAAACTTATGGACTTTCAAGGAAAGAATGCCAGATTCCCATACAGATTCCTAACAGATTAGCTTGTTAGAAAAAGAAGCATACCATGTGTACCAACGGGTTCTTTGATACGACCACGGCGACCACATTTGCTCCACACTTCCACCGGCTGCAACAATGGCCACCCACATCAAGAATCCGATTATGATAGATGTAGGCTAAGACTCCAAAACCTCCACCTTGAAAAAAAATATTGCATAGAAATTCTCTTACCTTGAACCATCGGACATCCTCAGGGTGATGAAACATATACCTTACCGTGGCTTTCAATTTTGAAACTCTTTGTGGGTAACTGCATCAGAAAAAGCTTAAGCTTTAGGAAGTAAGTGCATAAAAATACTATTACATTTGCACCATTAAATTCACTCCATATACATTTAATGAAGTGCTCAAACAATTTCAACAAGAGATGATGAAAGAAGCAGTAAGAAAAAAAAAATTATAGCCTTGCACAGCTTCGTGTAAGAATTTGTCAAAGTTGCATCATTTATCAACATGTATATGGATATAATCTCAGTATCAAATATTCATGTCAACCATTCTACCCACAAGTCCAAACCATGGTTGGAGTTTCAATTAATCATACCACTGGGGTGTTTCCTTTGTAATTGTCTCAGCAAACACTACCTGTATCTAATCATAAAATGAGTTGATAAAACAAATTCAGGGCCTGTTTGTTTGGAACCTATGCACAAATGGAGAGTAAATACGGAGAATAAACATTCAGCATAATGTTGATAATAACAATGCGTGCATAGATAATGAATTTGATGAAGTACTGTTGTCACACAACTTTCTCATGCAAATGTCAGGAATGTTGTATGTGACAACTGTTTCTTGTGGGGAGGGAGAGGCCTAATCAGATCACTGAAACCTCAAGAAGGAGACAAGAATAAATCATACCCAGTTAGAATAATCTTCTTCAGTATTATCCTGTCTGGGTCAATGCTTTTTAGGGAACCAACAGCGGCAACAGAAGGTGCGACACCAGCTTCAGCACTCTTCAGGACTACTAAAGGAAGAGAAGGAAAACAAATTGGGGCATAAATAGAGGCCACAGAAAAACGCCCAGGATGAAGAAATCGCTCCATCTTATACTTGTCCGAGTTAATGTTGTCACTGGAAAATATAGGCCTGCAAAGTGAGGGGAATTGACCTCAAAACTTGAAACCAATAGATGCTAGAATGACCACTAATTATAGCACTACCTAGCAATGAATTGCCGAAAACCAACATGGAACAAAAGTTCTTCCTTGGCTTTAATAGGAGCACTGTACGTGTCATGTTTCTTTATGCTGCAAAACACAGAAGATTCATGAAACTATGATCTATTAGACCACTAATTCAGAAGCAGTGAGGTGAGAAAGGTGACTGCTGAATAGAGGATACCTGAAATGAAGGACAGACATCTTGGACTCATGCCGCAAGAGACCACTCGCTACAACAGGAACTGTCTTTGCTAGAGAGCATAATTTGCAAGCAACACCATTTGGAACTTCCTTTATATGTAGGCTTATGTATGAGCCAGTTGGTATGCAGTCATCCCTGTTCTCTTGCTCCATATCTAAAGCATTAGAAAGAACGTGTTTTTGTGTTCTTGCAAAATTATCAAATGCAAAAATTCTCGCATATTCCGGGGGTAGAGATTCCTGATATTCATTCAATAGAACTTTAGGAGGGGTTTCTGATACTTGGAGACAACATAGATTACAATTACTGAATCACAAGAATGTTACTTTTGGGTCCCATGATGAGGTCCTAAAGGACTTGAGGCCTCTATACTTGGCAAAGCGTCTTCTAGCGGGAGTGTCTAATGGTGTATCAACTTCATCAGGAAATTCTGAAAGATAACAAACCATTGAAGAAAAACAATAAATCAGCAACCAGCACAAGCTAACCTCAAAGAATATTTGGTTCAATATACTAATATCTGATTGAGCTGAAGCAAGTGCACGATCACCCTATAGTGATGTGTTTGGAGGAGTGGATACTAGTCCCTTCTTTGCAACTGTGAGTGATACGGTCCTACTTTTTATCCACAAATATATTTTTCTTCTTTCTTTCTTGTTTTGCCTGATATCTTTTTTGTTGCTTTCTTTCTTTTACGTTCGGGTAGTCAGGCTTACATCTACAAAACATCCATTTGCATAAATGCAACAGGAAGAACCTTGTATCTGAAATCAATTTTAGAGAGAGACTCAATCACTTAAAGCATTCATGCCCCTAAGTTGCTGGACATTCGTCCAGTAAGGAACACCTAAGCCAAACAAGCTAATGATTTCCAGTAAACTACCAATTCTAGATCAGGAAAAAGATAAGTACCCTCATCTTCAGCATGTGCATTTTTAATCTTTTGAATCTCATCCGCTATTTGTTCCTGTGTCAAGTTCTCACCATCCTGCATTGCATGATAATCATGATTGAAAGATGAAGCTGTTTTATGTTCCAGGGGAGTCAGACTGGGAGGCCACAACAAGAATCTCAGTCAATTGAACGCCTATAGCCAACAAGTTTCGTCAAGCAAGTTAACCTTGATTTCCAGTAAGGCAATTCTCAGATCAGGAAAAAGATAGCAGTACCCTCAATGACTTCAGCATGTGCATTTTTAATCTTCTTGAATCTCATCCAATAAGTTCCTGTGTCAACTGTTCTCACCATCCTGCATCACAGAAAAGAAGTGCATCCCAAGATAAATGTACATTATAATCACTTGAAAGATCTATCCTATGAAGACATTCATATTGTTTTAAATGCTTCCAGGGGAATCACATAGTTCAACAGGTCATTGGTTCTGACTGTATTTCATAGTCCACTCATGTCCCAGTTCAGTTTACATTCATTATGCCTGGAGAAGATGGAAACAATCGTGGGGTTTGCACCTTGATCCTTTTGAGTGGCTATCTCAGTCAATAGAGGCTGTCTCCCAAATAACTTAAATGGCAGTAAATACAAATATAGCATACCAAAACTCACCATCATCATCGAATCAACATCAGTTACATGCGTCACCAGTGTCATTCAAGTTCAAGGAACCTGATGCATCATCTTCAGGGTCTTATAAATGCACACAGTGTCATGCTGCTGAAGGATCCCATTGAAAACGCACTTCATCGCCCCTAAGAAAAGATTTAGAGAATAAGCACACTGTCAGGCACATAACAGCCTTTGCTATGCATCATATCAAACTTATGGACTTTCAAGGAAAGAATGCCAGATTCATTAGCTTGTTAGAAAAAGAAGCATACCATGTGTACCAACAGGTTCTTTGATACGACCACGGCGACCACATTTGCTCCACACTTCCACCGGCTGCAACAATGGCCACCCACATCAAGAATCCGATTATGATAGATGTAGGCTAAGACTCCAAAACCTCCACCTTGAAAAAAAATATTGCATAGAAATTCTCTTACCTTGAACCATCGGACATCCTCAGGGTGATGAAACATATACCTTACCGTGGCTTTCAATTTTGAAACTCTTTGTGGGTAACTGCATCAGAAAAAGCTTAAGCTTTAGGGAGTAAGTGCATAAAAATACCATTACATTTGCACCATTAAATTCACTCCATATACATTTAATGAAGTGCTCAAACAATTTCAACAAGAGATGATGAAAGAAGCAGTAAGAAAAAAAAAATTATAGCCTTGCACAGCTTCGTGTAAGAATTTGTCAAAGTTGCATCATTTATCAACATGTATATGGATATCATCTCAGTATCAAATATTCATGTCAACCATTCTACCCACAAGTCCAAACCATGGTTGGAGCTTCAATTAATCATACCACTGGGGTGTTTCCTTTGTAATTGTCTCAGCAAACACTACCTGTATCTAATCATAAAATGAGTTGATAAAACAAATTCAGGGCCTGTTTGTTTGGAACCTATGCACAAATGGAGAGTAAATACGGAGAATAAACATTCAGCATAATGTTGATAACAATGCGTGCATAGATAATGAATTTGATGAAGTACTGTTGTCACACAACTTTCTCATGCAAATGTCAGGAATGTTGTATGTGACAACTGTTTCTTGTGGGGAGGGAGAGGCCTAATCAGATCACTGAAACCTCAAGAAGGAGACAAGAATAAATCATACCCAGTTAGAATAATCTTCTTCAGTATTATCCTGTCTGGGTCAATGCTTTTTAGGGAACCAACAGCGGCAACAGAAGGTGCGACACCAGCTTCAGCACTCTTCAGGACTACTAAAGGAAGAGAAGGAAAACAAATTGGGGCATAAATAGAGGCCACAGAAAAACGCCCAGGATGAAGAAATCGCTCCATCTTATACTTGTCCGAGTTAATGTTGTCACTGGAAAATATAGGCCTGCAAAGTGAGGGGAATTGACCTCAAAACTTGAAACCAATAGATGCTAGAATGACCACTAATTATAGCACTACCTAGCAATGAATTGCCGAAAACCAACATGGAACAAAAGTTCTTCCTTGGCTTTAATAGGAGCACTGTATGTGTCATGTTTCTTTATGCTGCAAAACACAGAAGATTCATGAAACTATGATCTATTAGACCACTAATTCAGAAGCAGTGCGGTGAGAAAGGTGACTGCTGAATAGAGGATACCTGAAATGAAGGACAGACATCTTGGACTCATGCCGCAAGAGACCACTCGCTACAACAGGAACTGTCTTTGCTAGAGAGCATAATTTGCAAGCAACACCATTTGGAACTTCCAGGCTTATGTATGAGCCAGTTGGTATGCATCATCCCTGTTCTCTTGCTCCATATCTAAAGCATTAGAAAGAACGTGTTTTTGTGTTCTTGCAAAATTATCAAATGCAAAAATTCTCGCATACGGGGGTAGAGATTCCTGATATTCATTCAATAGAACCTGATACAGACAACGATTACAATTACTGAATCACAAGAATGTTACTTTTGGGTCCCATGATGAGGTCCTAAAGGACTTGAGGCCTCTATACTTGGCAAAGCGTCTTCTAGCAGGAGTGTCTAATGGTGTATCAACTTCATCAGGAAATTCTGAAAGATAACAAACCATTGAAGAAAAACAATAAATCAGCAACCAGCACAAGCTAACCTCAAAGAATATTTGGTTCAATATACTAATATCTGATTGAGCTGAAGCAAGTGCACGATCACCCTATAGTGATGTGTTTGGAGGAGTGCATACTAGTCCCTTCTTTGCAACTGTGAGTGATACGGTCCTACTTTTTATCCACAAATAATTTTTCTTCTTTCTTTCTTGTTTTGCCTGATATCTTTTTTGTTGCTTTCTTTCTTTTACGTTCGGGTAGTCAGGCTTACATCTACAAAACATCTATTTGCATAAATGCAACAGGAAGAACCTTGTATCTGAAATCAATTTTAGAGAAGACTCAATCATTAAAGCATTCATGCCCTAAGTGCTGCACATTCTGTTGTCTATAAGGTGACAATTGATCATGGATGATTTCCATAAACTTTTTTTTTTTGATAAGTAAGATGATTGACAGTACAAGAGACTATACCAAAACACCTAAGCCAAACAAGCTAATGATTTCCAGTAAACTACCAATTCTAGATCAGGAAAAAGATAAGTACCCTCATCTTCAGCATGTGCATTTTTAATCTTTTGAATCTCATCCGCTATTTGTTCCTGTGTCAAGTTCTCACCATCCTGCATCACAAAAAGAAGTGCATCCCAAGATAAATTCATTATAATCATGATTGAAAGATCTATCCTATGAAGACATTCATATCCTGTTTTATGTTCCAGGGGACAATTCAACAGTCATGGTTCTGACTGTATTTAGTCAAAATACTCGTCATTCAGTTTACATTTTTGCCTGGAGAAGATGGAAACAATCGTGGGGTTTGCACCTTGATCCTTTTGAGTGGCTATCTCAGTCAATAGAGGCTGTCTCCCCAATAACTTAAATGGCAGTAAATACAAATATAGCACACCAAAACTCACCATCATCATCGAATCAACATCAGTTTCGTCACCAGTGTCATTCAAGTTCAAGGAACCTTGATCATCTTCAGGGTCTAAATACATAGCACCCTCTTGATTAGGAAAATCAGTATCTTGTTCATCCAATACCATCCCATGATCAGCTTCATCATAGCTATCTGAATCCTCTACATCTGAATCATCGACAATCCAAGCAGCCTACAATATATACAGAAGGCCTGTAAGTTCATTGCCACAACAATGACATGAAGTGAATGACTGGAAGAGAACGATGTTGAAGCAATACAGGTAAAGTACTAGACAGGTGCATACCTGGTATTCTGAAGTGCCTGGAGGAAGAGTCCTCTTTCTCAACATTTTTTGTTTTTGATTTCTATCAGCTTCATCCATTTCTGCCTCAGTTGGCCATGTCTGATGGAAAAAAAACATGTTGCTCATGGCAATCATACTCCACACATGTCTAGTGCATAACAAATAAAATAGTACCCTAAACTGTTACCCCACCCCAGCGCATCAAAACCAGATACAATTAACTGAAGGAACACACACAATACTCCAGAAATAAAACCATCAGAACTCAACTCTGCTACTTTTTACTTTGAATCTAAAAATTTGAACTTAAAGAAGTATTAAGCACCCAAAACATATGAAGAATTCCATACTTGATTTCTTAGATATGTACAAGATTCTACAGAAAGCCATATCCGTTAAAGCCAATGGTAACAGCATAACGTAAGAATTGAGGAAACAAGAAGTGAAAAAATCATTTACGAGGGTCAGAATTCCAAGGTTCCTAGGTGTAATAAATGATTAACGGAAGAATGGTTTGATATCATGCCACTTACCTGCTCTCCAGCAAGAGGATCAGGAACATTTTCAACAAGTAAAGGCTCTTGCTTCAAGGGATCAGGAGCCAATGAGCGAATCACCTGAAATAGTCAAATCAAATGAAAAAGAAACAGGTCTACATTAGACAGACAGAAATGTTAGCTAACGCCAAAAGCAAGTGACAATTGTCTAACATATCAAAATTTCATCACTATCGCTGTTGTGACACATTCAAAATAAATGACAAACATGCATTATTATCATGTCTCATTCCTCCCAGTTGCAGTAATCATAAAACAAGAAACTGCATATACAGCCAAAAATCATCAAAATATGAAATCCTTAAGAGCTATAAAAATTCGATTTTGAATCACATGAGTTTTACCCAGTGGCACTATTATGCTTATAATCAACCTTTCAGGCACACCGACACAGCTGCCCCAAAAACATCTGGTTCCAAAAAATAAAGCATGCAACATATTCTATCTAAAACTGAATGAAAGGCAACAATAGGATTCCGACACAGCTAAGTGTTATTGAACTCCAACTAAACCTACACTTGTCAGCTGGCCAAAAACAGGCTCTTGGAAGCATTGCTGATATTGAAGTGAACTGAAACTGATCACCAAAAAGCAATCTCAACTAAATGACGGACTTTTTTTAAGCAAAAAAAAAAGGCATAATTGAGAAGAAAAAAAAATTCCTCATTTCAGAATAAGATAATCTTATAGATGCTGTATTGAGAAAGCAAAAACAGAAATGTTTCTGAAATAAGCCCCAGTGCCAGACTAAAGCGCAAAAGTAGCATCAATATCATGATTTAGCTTGAAGCAATTTGACTGGTCTATAACTTTATGCCTCAACTTCAAGAATTCCCTAGTTCAAATCAATTTTTACGAATTACAATTGAACCAGAGAAAATAATAACTGTAAGATATTGGAAAACATAATTTATTCCTCCAATTTATTTTTGGATAAGCAATATTAACTCTCATTTGGTAACAAAGTCTCCAGGAAAGCTTCATATTCAATCTTTTCATCCTCAATCCACTCCTAGTCCTTCCATCAATATGATAATTGTACGCGTACAGCCTCCTTAGCTCTAGTGAGCCAGATCAAGGCATAATACTAGTAGTGAATTGCATAACTACTTCAGTGATTAAGAAGATGAGTCCTAAAAAAGTTCACTACATAAAGCTGTTCCACTTATATCTGCAGTAAATAAAAATTACCTCTACACCATGCACTTCATCAGAGTCCATGATGTCCTGTTCTTTTCTTGGGTTCAGAGGAAATGGATCCTTAAGAATTTCGGTTTTGCTCATCTGGTAATCCCCAGCACCAGAAATATGAACCTGAGATCAAGGGAAATAAGCTAACCACCGAAAAATGAAAGAAAAGGCAATCCAATGGCTGGACTAGTTACCAGCTGATTCACAGAGAGGCTATGAGCACGCAGGTAACCAGTGATGATAAGGGTGCATTTCTCCACATTGCAATCATCAACAACCATATCAACCTACGATGGATGAACAAACGCAAGAATCACTCATAAAAAGCATGCGTGTACTGCTATAGGAATCAAAGCATTTAAATCTTCCACCTAATCCCCTAATATCCTTTCCTTTTCAATAATTGTGCGGTTATTACTCTACAATGTGCATATATTTAACTGTCTTAGACAGCTTTTCCCTTTCTTGTTCCCCATTGATGCTACCTCTAACTGAATCACAATGTTACTAAAACCATAAAGAAATAAATGAGCACCCTTTGAGCCATGACGTAAGGCCGTTGATTTCTCCAATGAGGAGCTGTGGGCCTCTGCTCCTTGAAAAGCCACACAAACTGCAAAATAAATCATGTGTAACAATATGAGAGAAATCATGTGAAACGTAATCTGATGCCTTCTATTTTTGCACTATTAGAGCTTCCCTGCCCATAACAGCAGCTCTAGGTAAGTAATCTAGACAGTTACCTTGTGCAACTCATCCTTTGTATCTGCAGGATAGAACTTACAGTCCTCAGGAAATTCTGAAGAAAGACTAGACATGCACATCTTCTTTGAATCATGTTTTCTTTTCAGCTCGGAAGGCAGGTCCTACAGGAAAAAAAAAACCCTTAATTTGTCATGTTGTGATTAATTCATAATCCCAAAAATTGTCAATCTATCCAATGGAAGTAAAAAGTAACATACACGAATTAGCACAACAGTGCTTGGCAAACCAAGAGACCTAAACACAGAAAGGCACTGACTGCCAAATGAATCAATATAGCAAGAAGTGTTTTCTTCACATGGAGAGCTCGCTGAGGCCACAAAAGCAATCAGATCAGCTACCTGCCATTAAAATGGGAGTGATGTGTTAAATAACAGAGAAAGAAACCAGGCACCAAAAATCTTTAAAAAGTAGGAAAAGTACATGGGTGCCAGACATACCTTGACCATTTCCATGCATGATAGCAGATCTCCATGAGGTGCTTTCAATACCTAGGGCATGTCACATATGTTAGACATTCTCAAATTCAAAATTCAATAGGTTATGGCAGTCAGAAGTGCATTCCTTTAACAGAAAACAATCAGGTTACCATTAAGTCACACAAATTATATTCCTCCTGAAAGTCATTAGATGATATAACCATGTTCTACAGATTATCAATTTGTGACAAAAGAATATGTTGGTTTCAACATGAAATCCTACACTTAAAATCAAATGCATGAAAATAACAATTATGTATTGAAATCCGAAAATAGCTACTACAAGTATCCATTTAAAACTATATAACCTACACGCAACCAAATTAGGGAGTAACAAAGTGCACCTCATCTACAAATAACACATCCAAATGATCTAGCAACGGATGATCTTCTAATTGGATCTAATAACTATTCAATAGAAAAGTCAATAAGCTATTGGAACGGCATTTAACAGACTTAGAAAACTTGAGAGTTTAATTGTTAACAAGAAACAACGCAAATACATAGAACAATCTACTGACAACAGTGGGGCAAAAGGAGATAAAAATGAACACCTCTTGACACCAAGCAATCTTCTTCCAAGATTTCCTCAAAAAAATTTCTTACCGTTGTTCTCAGCTTATACTCAGAAGACGCAACTGTAGAGGATGCACCCCCAGGACTTTCTTTAGATAGGATTGAGAGAAGATCCCCAGCAAGTGAATCTACATTGACAGAAGCGGAAAGCCCAAAAAGAACCTGTAATTGAGATAACTTAGGATGGTGAAAACGTAGAGAGAAAAGAACATCGTAAACATGTACCACAACGCACAAAAGATAACATATATAAAATTGAAACCGAGTTCGATTCTCAGTATATATCAATCAAATTAATGAAATCTCTGAGATATTAGGCATCTCGATACTACTCACAATAACACGGGGAGGACACGTTGATCCACTTGTTGCCCTTTTCTCTTTCAAAAAGGCAGCCCGTTTCTGCTCCCGTACCTAAAAATTGCAAGACAATGAAGCAGCAACAACAAAGTATGCCCAGAGAGGGAGAGTTGAAAGTTAAATCAAATACCATTCTATTATGCTGAAGTCGAGCTGCCCTAGCTCCCTTGGCAACATTTCGCTCTGATTTTGCAATCCTGCTCTTATCTAAACCACCCATAGTTTCATAAAAGGAACATCAGGTATTACGAGAGAGAAACTTGAAGTCGATCAAATACGAGAAAATTCAAGAGACGTGCCAAAGAGAATATGATCATCCAAACGGAGAGCAAATATGAAACGAACTTGAGAAAAATAAAAAGCAGACACACCTTTCACAGAGGTTTTGTGAAGGTTACGAGAAGATTTCGATGAGAAGCGGGTCTTGTGGGCCTTATTGACCTGAACTCTCGATCCTCCCATGGCGAACTTGCTTGTAGAGAAACCCTAGCGAGTCATCAGAGAAGACAGTCACTCGGATTCTGCAAAAACCCTAAAAGCCCTAAGAGAGGGCAAAGTAGCGGCAAGGGTTTAGAAAGTTATCGTTTAGAATATAAATGTTTTCTTGATCTTTAATGTGATAGATGATAACTTACCCAAAAAAAAATATAATAGTTAGCGGGGGAAAACCGGGCCGGGATTCCAAAGAATTAGGCGAAGACCCGATAAACATAATAGCTTTTAACAGATATGATCAGGTACTTTGCGGCGTGTCAATAGATTTTGCATTCATCTTTCTTATCAGCCACCAACTGAAAAATATCCATAGAACCTCTTTCGAAGTGGGAAACCTCTACTCTCCGTCTCTCTCTCTCTCTCTCTCTCTCTCTCTCTCTCAGTGTTAACAGAGTGAGATCCTTTCCAAGTGATATAACAGTGTTGACATGTTTCTTCTACCACCGCCACTTCCCACTCGTTTCCCGTCAGTTCAATTAACTTCTCCAATAAACGTCCGCCACCACCACCACCACCACAAATTCCAACCGTCACTCTTCGTTACCGCCGTTACCACTACAGCTAGCGAAATTTCATCTTTCTCTGTTCCTTCATCGAAACAACTTGAAGACGACGACGATAAGGACGACGAAAACGACCTCAGTAACTGCCGCTACGACTTCACTCCCCTCCTCAACTTCCTCTCCAATTCTCCCGACACTGCCAGCAGTTCGGGTTCGGACCCTCCAACGTCACTCGATCCAACCGAGTTCCAGCTCGCCGAGGTGTACCGGGCCGTGCCGGCTCCAGTCTGGCACACACTCCTAAAATCCCTCTGCTGCTCGTCATCCTCCATCGGACTAGCATACGCTGTCGTGTCATGGCTCCAGAAACACAACCTTTGTTTTTCCTACGAGTTGCTCTACTCCATTCTCATCCACGCGCTCGGGCGCTCCGAGAAGCTCTATGAGGCGTTCTTGCTCTCCCAGAGACAAACCCTGACCCCGTTAACGTACAACGCACTAATCGGTGCTTGTGCTCGCAATGATGACGTCGAGAAGGCACTCAATCTGCTGTCTCGGATGCGCCACGACGGTTTCCCGCCTGATTTCGTCAATTACAGTCTAATAGTTCAGTCCCTTACACGCACCAACAAAATCGACTCTCCGATTTTGCTGAAGCTTTATAGGGAGATCGAATGCGATAGGATGGAGCTCGATTGCCAGCTTTTCAATGACATAATCGTGGGTTTCGCAAACGCCGGCGACCCTTCGCATGCTATGCATTTCCTAGCCATGTCTCAGGCCAGCGGATTAAGCGCCAAAACCGCAACTCTCGTTGCAGTTATATCCGCGTTAGGGAATTCGGGTCTGACCGTGGAGGCCGAGGCCATTTTCGAAGAAATAAGAGACTCTGGATTGAAGCCGAGGACTAGGGCTTACAATGCGCTTCTGAAAGCGTATGTGAAAGCCGGTTCTTTGAAAGACGCAGAGTTGATTGTATCGGAGATGGAGAAAAACGGAGTTTCCCCTGATGAGCATACGTACAGTCTTCTTATCGATGCATATGGCAATGCAGGTCGGTGGGAAAGCGCAAGAATAGTATTGAAAGAAATGGAAGCGAGCAATGTACAGCCTAATTCGTACGTGTTTAGTAGGATTTTAGCGAGTTATAGGGACAGAGGGGAATGGCAGAGATCGTTTCAGGTTTTGAAGGAAATGAAAAATAGTGGAGTTCAGCCGGATAGGCATTTTTACAATGTGATGATTGATACATTTGGAAAGTACAATTGTCTTGATCATGCTGTGGCCACATTCGATCGGATGTTATCTGAGGGGATTCGCCCCGACACGGTCACGTGGAATACCCTTATAGATTGTCATTGCAAGGCAGGGCGGCATGATAGGGCGGAGGAGTTGTTTCAGGAAATGCAGGAGAAAGGGTACTTGCCTTGTGCTACGACTTATAATATCATGATTAATTGTCTGGGGAAGCAGGAGAACTGGGAGAAAGTGAAGAGCTTGTTGGGGAGGATGCAGAGTCAGGGGCTGCTGCCAAACGTGGTGACTTACACCACACTGGTTGATATTTATGGACAGTCAGGGAGGTTCGATGATGCAATAGAGTGCTTGGAGGGCATGAAGGCTGTGGGGTTGAAACCATCCTCGACGATGTACAATGCCTTGATTAATGCCTATGCCCAAAGGGTATGTCTGTTGCCTCTACAAGGCGTCTTTCAAATCTTCATTATACATTCATCTCCTGCCAATTTTGCTTTTAGTCAATTTACATTCTAAAAGTTGAAGCTTTAGGGGAATGTAGGAATGTAAAAGTTATACTCATTGCAGCTTCAGAATAAACCTTTGATATGTCATTACCAAGAGGCTGCCTGAGATTTCTTTCTCGTTGTCCCATGTAGACATGCCTTTGCCTTTGCTACTGAAGACATTCTCTTTTTTTCACATTCATGCATCTTTCACTGTTGAGTCATGCCTCAGTTCTGTAATTTTGTTCATGCAGAAAGGTTTGAAACTAGCAGTTGCTTGGCTGATTGTATGCCCACTTCACTATATATATTGGAACCTTAAGATGACTCATATTTGATTGTGCCTCATATGGACTCTGTTGCTTTGACATGGCCACAATAGATAGGATTGTTGGTTGTTTCTTGTGTTCTGTGTCCATGTATCAAAATGTCCGTTCATTTTGTTCATAGCATCTTCGAAAGCCAATCCTATATAAGAGGAAGTTCTCCCTGTGCTATTTTTTTTTTCTTGTTTCTGTTTTATTGTTTTGTCCTCTCTGATTCATTCCCTGCCTGATAAGGTTTGTACTTAATGCTCAACCAAATTCCACCTTGTTATCCCTGAGACAATATCAATTACTATCTGAGGTGATCATTGGGACACTTCTAATTACAGTGTTATGTGAACCATGAGGTAGCTTAGTCATACTTTATTTTCATAATTTAACGGAGTCAGATATAGTAGTGCCTAATTTTCTGGTGGCTCCACACTTTTCTGGTATGAAAAATGTATGTACCGTCTTCCTTACCATCTTGAGAAAGCTGTCCTCACTTTGATTGTAGAAGAATATAATCTCAAGCTTATTGTGCTTTGTCAAATAGCATCCCCTGTGAATCACGGGTAACATCGAGGGTGCACTAACAAATGCCAGACATATCATTTTCTTCCAGAGCTTTAAGATAACAGGTTCTTGTTATAGTTTAAACTTATTGAACTGAGGAGTATTCCAAGTGCCCAATGGGTATATGAGAGAATCCCCTTTGCCTGCCGAAAAGTCAGTCTTGTACTTGGGCTACAAGTTTTACCTTTTTGAATGAATATGAGGATTTTTGTTATGTTGAATTATCTTATTGCAAATGAAAGTATTATGTTGTGGATGCATTTGATAATCTCAAATACTAATTGTGACAGGGTTTGTCTGAGGAAGCAATAAATGCATTTAGGGCCATGAGAGCAGATTGCCTGAAGCCCAGTCTTTTAGCTCTCAATTCATTAATTAATGCGTTTGGCGAGGACAGAAGAGATGTTGAAGCCTTTGCCGTGTTGCAGTACATGAAAGAAAATGTATATATTTTCCTCTTATGATATAAACATTTCTTTTTCCCACAATTCTTTATACTTTCAACTTCGATTGATCTTGCCATCTTACTGAAAATACATTTGGATTCCCATAATTGCAGGACTTGAAACCAGATGTAGTCACATATACTACGCTAATGAAAGCTCTGATTCGTGTTGACAAATACCATAAGGTATAAATCACTTGTGTTGTTTTAAGGAGCCTTTGAGGAACCCCAGCCATCCTTTCCATAGATGGTCCCCTCTCTTCTTCACATGTGTAGGCAATCTAGATTTTTAGGGGGCTTCTTGCCATCTCTTGTGGCAGTGAGCATGTCATCCACAGTTTTTCTTTTGGCTGTATTGTGTTTCCACCTTAACTACTGGCAGGACGCACAAGATAGGTTAGAGAAATGATAATTTTAAATATTTGTATTTCCCATCAAGAAGATGATAATTTAAGAAGTTTTCTTTTTTTAGCAATATGAGGGAACCAAGAACTCTTTTTTCCATGCACGATATGTAGGCAGCATACCAGGATTGAAGAACTTGCTAATCTTGAAACATAATGAACAGTGAACGTCAGTCTTAGTATAATTTTGCCAAATCATGGGCCAAGTTTTGACCGAAGGACATATTTGTATTGGAATCTGAAGGTTTGCCATGTGCTAACTTATTTGATTGCGTGTATCATACGATATTACTGCGTTTCGGGATCCATTCACTAGGACTAGGTTCATGCTTGCATAGAACTGCCAGGCTGAGAAATTATCAATAGAAAAAGTTTTAGAAAGTAGAACCTACATTGTATAAGAACCTACATTGTATAAGGTGCTTTTCGGTGTGCTAACTTATTTTTTGATTGCGTGTCAGGTTCCTGCCGTTTATGAGGAAATGATTTTGTCTGGGTGCACTCCAGATAGAAAAGCAAGGGCAATGTTACGGTCTGCTCTGAAATACATGAAAGAGACATTAAGATCGTAGTTGATGGGGCTACGCAGCCAAAGCTTTTTTAACAGGACTGTCGTGCATGATCTGCTAGTTAGCAATTTGAGGTTAGCGGTCATGGTTTTCAGCAGATATCTCAACAATGTGTACTGTGGAAAGCAGAAGTTTAAGTTCTGTTGAGGGAATCATAATGTTAGGTCTTAATGTCGAGTTTGAGCTGAAGTCCTCTGCTAATGTTGTCATTTTTTTTCAAGCATGACATACTATGGGGTAATGTTAAAAATCATTTTCAAACACCATGCTCTCCTTTACCTGATGGTTCTTTTCGTCTTGTGCAAACGGTTTTGCAGGGTATATTGATCCATTTTGGTCTCGGTCAAAAAGAAATTCATACTGCTAGGCAATGAGTCTTGGAATGCAAATACAGACACCATACACAAGCATCAAAACTCCAATACTTGAAGAACATTCTTCCTCTCCCTCTGTTCCCTTCTCTCTCGTCTCCATCCTCTCGTTTGAGGTTGTAATTTTGTCTTCTTCTGAAGCATCACATACATGTGTTCCATTTGATAAATACACTGTTGTAGTATAATTTTTAGCAGATAATACAGAGTAGCAGTACAGTTGACTGGATTAGATTGCTATTTTCTTCATTTTGTTTTGTAAATGACGAATCAGCAAAAACGTTGGCATATATCTTATTTTTCAAGGTGGATGGTCATTATCTTTTCTTTTATTGTTTTTTTTTTCCTTTTCCTTCTTCTATTCTTCGGTTACCTGTAAAAAAATCAATAGTTGGTCTTCTAGTTGTTTTATTCTTTTTCTTTGTCTGTCTTCCCTCAGTGCATCTCTCTGTCTCCCCTCACTTACCACAGCCTCGTTACAGCTGGTGTGATTGATTTCTAAACATTGAGACATCATACAAAATGAGCAATTACACATATGGGTAAAAGAATATCCGTGTCAGCTATAGACCCCAACACGCTCTGCGTGCCATTCACCAAGGTAAAAATGTCAAAGGGGAATGGCAGGGACAACTGGTCTATTCGACTTGCTTTTCGAAATTCTGGAACAGAACATGAACATTAACAATACTGAGGATAACAAGAAGAGCCGGAAATACGTTCTAATCTCTTGCATCCCAAGCTCAAGCACTTCCGTCTTCTTCCCGTATCTGCTACTCTCCTTCAAGTAACCATCAAGATAGTCGTTATCCAACTTGGACACAGGCAACTTTGAATGGACTTCACCAAGGTGCTGTGGACCCAATTTGAAAATAGTGAAAAAAGCAGCAGCCCAGTCATTGAGAACTCTCTGAAATCCAAAAGTATATATAGTAGAGAGGTATGAAATTGTTAGCCTTATTCTTAATCAGCTGCAAATTTTCTCTCCTGATATGATTAATTCTGTTCAGGAACACTGAAAAGGAAAATAAGTTGAAGAGAAGAAAGGAAGACGTTAACAATCCAAAGCACTGAGACGATATGAAAAGCAATCCATACAACCATACATTGAAGGTATTGAGGTCAGTGGGATTGAACATTTTGAAGCAGTCCTTGGATGAGGCTCCCCCATCTCCATATATCTGTCAGGCAATGCAAAAGGATAAAGATTTAACTAAAATTGCTGTAAGAAATTACAGGACTAGAGTTCCTGATTTCACAAACCTCAAATGTGAAAGCCATGGGCACCTTTACAATATCATACATGTAGTCGGTTGCTGTCCCATGTGCCAAATACCTAAAATTAAAGCAAAGTTAAAACATACAGAACGATGTCATAAACACGTCAAAATATAGACTTTCCACGTTCCTGATGGATATGAGCCTATCAAATACCTAAATTTAAGCAGAACATAAACGGGAGGAAAAATTATGATGACCATAACATCACTCTTTCCCATCAAGAACATGCATTAACCTTTAATGAAAGGATGGGAAATTAAATTGTTTCTGGCTTTGTTTCTCGATCACTGGCTTAACATATAGGCATCAATACTTTCCTAGTGAGTGGAGTAGTTTCATGAAAACTATTGTTTTCAAAATACATAGGACAATTGTTTTCGATACAGATAGTACTGACCCAACAGAGCCTCCACCAGATCCAATCATGCAACGTTTTTGGCAATGAAGATGGTTCACCTCTTCAAGCAACAACTTCATCTGATAGGAAGAAAGTCCGTCAGGTGTGGTGTTTTTATGGTCATATGGCATAAAGAGAGCCTGCACAAACAAGCAATTCAGGCAGTCAGTCAGCCACATCGAAAGTATAAGATGCCCACAGCATCATGGACAGAAAAGGCACGCAGGATCTGAAAGAGCACTTGGAATACCAAGTCACTCTTTACTGGTTTAAAATGAAATATCATTCTCATGCCACTGAAGTTTGGAAAACATAAGTATGATGATGAAAGAGGAGATAATACAAGTATTTTTTGAATATTTTTCAAGACCAAGATTTTCATTATCAGGTGCAAGCAATTTGGATGGGATTGTCAAAAATCTGAGCAGAGACAAGTCAAGAATTCAGTCAGGGATTTGAAGCCAGCTTCCTAAAGTTTGCATCAACCTAGAATCAATAAAAAAACAGAACATAACCTTGTTTTTCTTTTCCCATGAAAAGGGGTGCATCTCAACAAAATGACAAAACTGACAAGAAAGTAAACACATGAATAGTTTCCCGTTCACTTAATTGCAGGATCCCCAACTTTAGGCTAGCCTGACAATGTACCGTGATAAGACTTTTGAAGGCAAGTCAACGACAGCCAATAGAAACAAAAAGGGGAAACTCAGTGGCAGGAGAATGATATTCCATTTCATGTCGAAACTTAAAACAACTTACCTCCATTCCAGAGTGCACATTAACCCATACATGTGGATCAAAAGATAATGCAAGCCTCCGCATCATTTGAGTTTCAGGTTCACTAAAAGGAGCAGAGCCAGGATTCTCTTCATATGGATCATAATCCTGAAATTCAAGAACAACAAAATGAGAAGCACAAATGAGAGAGAGAGAGAGAGAAGATGCAAGTGCTTAAATGACAAACCAAAAGCCTCGTCCAATGGCATAAATTGTTCTGTAGATCAATCTTAAAGAGGGCTAAGTATAGCATATTTACCAAATTAATGCATCATCACCAACAACTTAAAAGATGTGTGCAGGATAGAACACAGAGGATCTGGCATAGTTTATATACTGGATTTCAGTGGAAAAATGATAGGGATGACAAACCTTTTCTTTTTTGCCCCAATCTACACTCCAATTACGGTTGAGATCAACTCCTCTCCCTGCCAAAAAAATAAAAAATTAAGCATTATAATCCCTTCCCAAGTGGTTGTGCAACTTTTAAATCAAGAAAACACAAGTGCATCACCATTTCTCCTCTCACAAAGATCTCCTGCTTCAACAAGCTTACGGCCATTCAAATTTTCCATTGGTACCACCTGACATATCATAAGATATTAGAATCCCAAACTTATCAAGGTCCCCCTCAGGATTTCCCAAAAATAGAAAGAAATTCACCTATCTAACAATTTAAATCTTTTGGATGACAAGGAAAAACATCACTTTTATCCCCTAACTAACATTAAAATGTCAAAAAGATGTACAAACTACAGAAATCGTCACATTGAGCCCAAAAACTATCAAAATGCATCAATATTTGCCCTGTCATAGGATCCGACAATTGAAATATGCAGAAAATAGGCTAAGTGACACAATATTGACGGTTGGATCCTATAATAGGGTGAACATTGATGAATTTTAATAGTTTTAAGACTAAATGTGACAATTTTGCTAGTTTGGATTTCTTTTTGACATTTTGATATAGTTTATGGGCTAAAAGTGAAGATCTCTCTGATAAAAATACGTCCTTTCACCAAAGCAATAATGTCCTGGTGATGTCAGGCCTAGTGAATCTCAATTTGAGATATTCTGACAAAAACTACAATGTAGTTCTCAATGATCGACTATATATTAAGTACATAAACAAGAGTAACATGTAAGGGTATGTTATCCCTAAGCTTGTTACTTTGAGACTTATCCTCGACACTAGCACTGAAAGCTATCCAGTTCACTCAGTGGATTTAAATGTTCTAACAGTCCACTCTGAGGCTTACACACTGTTTTGGTTCACAACATGGTAAGTTTCTCAAGTGGACAAATCCGAATGGAACACAAGAACAATTAAACTTTCTCAGTACATATAACAAACTCTTCTGCAAACTTAGTCATAGCTACCTTTATGATGAGCTTGTCAAGGGTGCTGTTAAGTGAAGCTGGATTGGCACTGGCTAAAAACTGTTCTTCACTTAAGATTGACAAAATCCGGAAAGCAAGTTCAGATGTAATGAGTTCCCGTCCATGCTGGCCAAAACTCTGGAAGACAAGGAATTATCTGTCAAAAACACCAGAGATTACCAATCTGAGATACACTATCCACTACTTATGGCACATAAGATTTCTAAGGTACATCCTTTACTGTTTCTGAGGTTGTTAGTTTCCCCTCAACAACTGCACTAGGCCTAAGCAATTGCTTACTTATATACAACCTCGTTAACAGAATCCATAAGTGGTGCCACACAAGCACCGGCAAAGAAAACTTACAAGAAGGATCCGAAACTTTGACCTGTCATCATTCTCCCTACCTCCCTGGCAATATGTAACAACTGAGATATCTGCCTTGTAGCCCTTATTTCTAGATTTAATTGTTTCCATCTGTCAAAAACATTACTAATCAGAAACCTAAAGATAAAGCATGATGGATAATTCAGACGAATCATAGTCAACCCACGGTGAGTTTGTCAGGATGACGATCAACCAAAGCCTTTATCTGCTCCATCAAATCGCCACTGCAAAATTCCATTGAACAAACATACAAAAGGAAAAGCATCATCATATTTGCTGGATCACATATTATTCCAAAACCGTCGGCTGACATTAGATGGCCTTAGTATACTGTAATAAACTAAATAAGAAGGCGTAAGAAGGTTCTAAATTCCCAACCCACAGTTGATTTTTGCTTCTTATGGGACCAAGTACTCGAATTATGGAGCCGTATTTTGAAAAATAAGAAATCCAAACATACAGGGTTACAGCCTCTTAAGGTGTCTCAACCACCAAAGGGAACATAATATCTGAGACCCAGATTAAAGTTCTTCGAATACAAAAATAAAAATAAAAAATAACAGAAACGACCTTGATTTTTAAAACCAATTTAGCGTTGCTACCCATTTCCATGATTCACAACAAAATATGAAATCCTATCCAATCCAAACTACCAATTCAACAAATCCCGTTCTTTGGACCTGTAACTTCTTAAAAAACAAAAAATATGGACATATTAAACTTATCCCTTCACAAAACGAGAAACGAAAAAAGGGTTTCGTGGGAATTACCTGGAATGGTAGAGATCGCGATTGACGGGAATCGATGACGGCGAGATGAGATTATTGTTCCCATTAACGACGACCAATAAAGCCGCATGTTGCAGGAAAGCAAAGAAGTAGAAGCTGATTGAGACAGAGGATGACAGATACAAAAGACGACGACCCATGCCAAGAGAAACAGTAAAAGAAGGAGAGAAGAAGAAGAAAGCGTCTCTTCTTTTGCTTTCTGCGTTTCTTTCATCTCATTTCTATTGCCATGGGTGTGGGATACTTCTCGTCCACGTTCGGAGCTGTGGAAAAAACGACACAAACAAGCAAATAAAATTAAAATGAAACAACTTGCAAATTACTTTTAGAATCCTGGACGATGAAAAATTGGAGAGAGAATGTGTGGATTTGTCAGTTTTTGTCTCTGAATTTTTCCGCGTTCAACGGTCTTGACATTAGAAAAGCGGTCTTTTTCCCTTTTTTTCTTTTTTGTTTTTCCCTCAGGTGATGAGCCGGTTCACAACGTATTGGAGTGTTTCACAGCTCCATCGTCAGAAAGTACAACGCCGCGTTCGACTCATTTATTTATTTCGTTTTTAAATTCTCAGACACATTGAATTCACAAGCCTTCCCCTTCCTAATTCAGGCCCCACGTGCCCAAAAGGTCGGTACCCAATAGGCATGCGTCTCAAAAAGAAAAAAGAATAAATTCATATGAAAATTGTATCAGTAATGCGTGGACAATCGATTTTCTAACAAACATATATATATAAAGATAAGAATTTATATAATATAACTACCACATTAGATTTGTGAAATTACTAAATCAACCCTGAGATGTACGCAAACATCTAGCCTCGAATATTTTGATTTTTATTTAATATCGACTCTGAGTCACAGACAGGTCCACAAGAAACAGCAACATCATTATGTCAGTAAGAGAATAATTTGTCTTGTGGATTAATGGCAACCGAATTGACCAAATACCGAAGGACAGGATCCAACGAAGCAGATGTTAGAAGCTCCTGCATCACATTCTAATCTGGCCATGTCTTGCTTTGTCTATCCCACCTTCTGACAGTGTGCATCAACCAAAACTTGTCGGATTCAAGAACATGGACCAATTGGTAATGGTCGGCCAATGCTGCTGACGCATAAAGGCTTTCCCCACCCAAAATCAGCTTTATAGAATCCAGGATTAGCCAAACTGCTAAAACCCAAAATAGTCTAATTCATCTTCGGAGCCGAAGCAGTTATTCAACATGGATTCTTGCTATTGCAACCCTAAGCTCACCCACGCTGAAACCAAAAAAAAAAAATTAGACTTTGAACGACGGTCTTTTTACCAACGGTCCAGAAAACTACTGCGTATATATTTAGCCGCGTTTTGTGTTAAACTGCTGCAAAAACAATACGGGATTTAGCAGCATTTGTTAGAAAATGCCGCAATGAAAATTAATAGGGACCTCGGTCTAAACCCTTTATCGATGCCTATCTCCCTCATAAGTAAAGTCTTGTGAGTACTCAAGTTTAGCCTAAGATACTCCTTGTAAACTCAATGTATCCCAAATATCATATCTGATAAATTAAAAGAACACAATACCAAAAGCTCTCGTCCAATTGTGGATAAAATGATGTCTAACTGTAGAGAAATCTTAAAAAGGGCTAGTATAGTCATAGTTTACCAAATTAATGCATCATCACCAACAACTTATAAAGATGTGTGCAGGATAGAACACAGACGGATCCTGGCATAAAGATATGATGGATTTCATGTGGATAAAAATGAAGGCAATCAAAGAATGACAAACCTTTTCTTTTTTAAAGCCCCAATCGACCTAACTCCAATTACATGGTTGAGATCAACTCCTCTCCCTGCCAAAAAAATAAAAAATTAGAGCATTATAATCCCTTCATAGTGGTTGTAACTTAAATCAAGAAAACACAAGTGCATCACCATTTCTCCTCTAAAGATCTCCTGCTTCAACAAGCTTACGGCCATTCAAATTTTCCATTGGCACCTGACATATCATAAGATATTAGAATCCCAAACTTATCAAGGTCCCCCTCAGGGAAAATAGAAAGAAATTCACCTATCTAACAATTTAAATCTTTTGGATGACAAGGCACTTTTATCCCCTAACTAACATTAAAATGTCAAAAAGATGTACAAACTACAGAAATCGTCACATTGAGCCCAAAAACTATCAAAATGCATCAATATTTGCCCTGTCATAGGATCCGACAATTGAAATATGCAGAAAATAGGCTAAGTGACACAATATTGACGGTTGGATCCTATAATAGGGTGAACATTGATGAATTTTAATAGTTTTAAGACTAAATGTGACAATTTTGCTAGTTTGGATTTCTTTTTGACATTTTGATATAGTTTATGGGCTAAAAGTGAAGATCTCTCTGATAAAAATACGTCCTTTCACCAAAGCAATAATGTCCTGGTGATGTCAGGCCTAGTGAATCTCAATTTGAGATATTCTGACAAAAACTACAATGTAGTTCTCAATGATCGACTATATATTAAGTACATAAACAAGAGTAACATGTAAGGGTATGTTATCCCTAAGCTTGTTACTTTGAGACTTATCCTCGACACTAGCACTGAAAGCTATCCAGTTCACTCAGTGGATTTAAATGTTCTAACAGTCCACTCTGAGGCTTACACACTGTTTTGGTTCACAACATGGTAAGTTTCTCAAGTGGACAAATCCGAATGGAACACAAGAACAATTAAACTTTCTCAGTACATATAACAAACTCTTCTGCAAACTTAGTCATAGCTACCTTTATGATGAGCTTGTCAAGGGTGCTGTTAAGTGAAGCTGGATTGGCACTGGCTAAAAACTGTTCTTCACTTAAGATTGACAAAATCCGGAAAGCAAGTTCAGATGTAATGAGTTCCCGTCCATGCTGGCCAAAACTCTGGAAGACAAGGAATTATCTGTCAAAAACACCAGAGATTACCAATCTGAGATACACTATCCACTACTTATGGCACATAAGATTTCTAAGGTACATCCTTTACTGTTTCTGAGGTTGTTAGTTTCCCCTCAACAACTGCACTAGGCCTAAGCAATTGCTTACTTATATACAACCTCGTTAACAGAATCCATAAGTGGTGCCACACAAGCACCGGCAAAGAAAACTTACAAGAAGGATCCGAAACTTTGACCTGTCATCATTCTCCCTACCTCCCTGGCAATATGTAACAACTGAGATATCTGCCTTGTAGCCCTTATTTCTAGATTTAATTGTTTCCATCTGTCAAAAACATTACTAATCAGAAACCTAAAGATAAAGCATGATGGATAATTCAGACGAATCATAGTCAACCCACGGTGAGTTTGTCAGGATGACGATCAACCAAAGCCTTTATCTGCTCCATCAAATCGCCACTGCAAAATTCCATTGAACAAACATACAAAAGGAAAAGCATCATCATATTTGCTGGATCACATATTATTCCAAAACCGTCGGCTGACATTAGATGGCCTTAGTATACTGTAATAAACTAAATAAGAAGGCGTAAGAAGGTTCTAAATTCCCAACCCACAGTTGATTTTTGCTTCTTATGGGACCAAGTACTCGAATTATGGAGCCGTATTTTGAAAAATAAGAAATCCAAACATACAGGGTTACAGCCTCTTAAGGTGTCTCAACCACCAAAGGGAACATAATATCTGAGACCCAGATTAAAGTTCTTCGAATACAAAAATAAAAATAAAAAATAACAGAAACGACCTTGATTTTTAAAACCAATTTAGCGTTGCTACCCATTTCCATGATTCACAACAAAATATGAAATCCTATCCAATCCAAACTACCAATTCAACAAATCCCGTTCTTTGGACCTGTAACTTCTTAAAAAACAAAAAATATGGACATATTAAACTTATCCCTTCACAAAACGAGAAACGAAAAAAGGGTTTCGTGGGAATTACCTGGAATGGTAGAGATCGCGATTGACGGGAATCGATGACGGCGAGATGAGATTATTGTTCCCATTAACGACGACCAATAAAGCCGCATGTTGCAGGAAAGCAAAGAAGTAGAAGCTGATTGAGACAGAGGATGACAGATACAAAAGACGACGACCCATGCCAAGAGAAACAGTAAAAGAAGGAGAGAAGAAGAAGAAAGCGTCTCTTCTTTTGCTTTCTGCGTTTCTTTCATCTCATTTCTATTGCCATGGGTGTGGGATACTTCTCGTCCACGTTCGGAGCTGTGGAAAAAACGACACAAACAAGCAAATAAAATTAAAATGAAACAACTTGCAAATTACTTTTAGAATCCTGGACGATGAAAAATTGGAGAGAGAATGTGTGGATTTGTCAGTTTTTGTCTCTGAATTTTTCCGCGTTCAACGGTCTTGACATTAGAAAAGCGGTCTTTTTCCCCTTTTTTTCTTTTTGTTTTTCCCTCAGGTGATGAGCCGGTTCACAACGTATTGGAGTGTTTCACAGCTCCATCGTCAGAAAGTACAACGCCGCGTTCGACTCATTTATTTATTTCGTTTTTAAATTCTCAGACACATTGAATTCACAAGCCTTCCCCTTCCTAATTCAGGCCCCACGTGCCCAAAAGGTCGGTACCCAATAGGCATGCGTCTCAAAAAGAAAAAAGAATAAATTCATATGAAAATTGTATCAGTAATGCGTGGACAATCGATTTTCTAACAAACATATATATATAAAGATAAGAATTTATATAATATAACTACCACATTAGATTTGTGAAATTACTAAATCAACCCTGAGATGTACGCAAACATCTAGCCTCGAATATTTTGATTTTTATTTAATATCGACTCTGAGTCACAGACAGGTCCACAAGAAACAGCAACATCATTATGTCAGTAAGAGAATAATTTGTCTTGTGGATTAATGGCAACCGAATTGACCAAATACCGAAGGACAGGATCCAACGAAGCAGATGTTAGAAGCTCCTGCATCACATTCTAATCTGGCCATGTCTTGCTTTGTCTATCCCACCTTCTGACAGTGTGCATCAACCAAAACTTGTCGGATTCAAGAACATGGACCAATTGGTAATGGTCGGCCAATGCTGCTGACGCATAAAGGCTTTCCCCACCCAAAATCAGCTTTATAGAATCCAGGATTAGCCAAACTGCTAAAACCCAAAATAGTCTAATTCATCTTCGGAGCCGAAGCAGTTATTCAACATGGATTCTTGCTATTGCAACCCTAAGCTCACCCACGCTGAAACCAAAAAAAAAAAATTAGACTTTGAACGACGGTCTTTTTACCAACGGTCCAGAAAACTACTGCGTATATATTTAGCCGCGTTTTGTGTTAAACTGCTGCAAAAACAATACGGGATTTAGCAGCATTTGTTAGAAAATGCCGCAATGAAAATTAATAGGGACCTCGGTCTAAACCCTTTATCGATGCCTATCTCCCTCATAAGTAAAGTCTTGTGAGTACTCAAGTTTAGCTCTCGCCTATAGTTGATACTCCTTGGCCGACCTAGTAAACTCAAAAAGGAAATGTATCCCAAATATCATATCAAAAGAAAAGAAAATATGTTTTTTATGTTTTGGATTTTATAGAAAAGGATAAATTAAAAGAACACGGATGGTTTGAAAAATAGATGAATAGAAAGATACGCAAACCTAAGCTCGAATGGACCGACACCACTAGACGAACTTAGAACTCGATTGTGGAACAACGCCGGCTTAACCCAATGATGAACCTCTAACAAAGAATGAGAGATGTCAGGCTTAACCCCAAGTACCAAACCTCCTCTGCTAGCCCAAACTTCCAAGCCTAACCCAGTCGCCGATTGCCTCCAACTTGATTGGCCTAACCCAGTACAAGCTAGGTCTAATAAGTGTGAATAGTGGCAGGCCTAACCCTACACACTATAGCATCCATGCTAGCCTAAGTGTCAGGTTTAACCTCGAACACTGAAAGATAATGGCACAAAGGCTAAAAGCTCCCTTGGAGACTCTATTCAATATCTGGATAAATGGATGCTTACAAATGATGCCATGGAAGGGTATATATAGTACCTCATAGACTTGGGTGGCAAGGTCTTTCCTTATATAGGAAAGACTTATTGAACACTCAACAAATATTCCCCAAGATCCTATTGAGGTTTAAAAAGAAAGATCTTGTAGAGATTATGCCTTTTTCCTCAAGACTAAGCCCACCAAAATATGACAAATCAATCAATGATTGATTGCCCTCAAAATAAGGGATGTGACCGGCTATAAACTTGCATATAGGGAGCAAGGAAATTCTGCCATTTGCCTAAAAGCCCCCTAATTCCAATCAAAGAATAATCTTTTCAAAATGGGACCAAGATTAATTCCTTAATCGAATCATATCAACATGGAAATATTTTGGACTCAAAAGCAATAAAGATAACACCTTTAATAAGGGATATTCGACCATATAGGGATTCCACATGCAGTTTACCTTATATGGTCCCTCGTAATCGCTTGTGGTGGTTGTTACCACTGTGCTCCGCCGTTTCCACCGCGCGCTCCACCACCATGTAAAGTGGTGACATCAAAATAATCCTCATGGTCTCTTGAGTCTTTTGAGACCAATCTTCTATGTGCTCTTCCATGCACCACCGTGTCCTGTGGTCATATGGTAGTGCCACCAATCAACTCCTCTTGGTCTCGAGATCCATCCAGGGTCAACTCACCATGCACCTTTGGTTGCGTCGTCACGACTGATGGTCTTGTGGTGGCACTTTCGTTATGCTCCTCAACTCCTCCTGAGTTGTTGTGCATTGCCTCTCCATATGCTTTGTTTGAGCCATGCCGAGGCTTGTAGCTTTGTGGGTCCTTGTCTTGTCTTGGTAATATCGTGGGGTATACTAATGTGCCGCTAGGCGTGTCATGGCTTAGTCTATGATATGTCATGGGCGTGTCAGATGTTTCGATAAACTTCGCCTTCCTTAGTTCTCATGTTTCAATAAACTTCGCCTTTCGTTATGTCCTGATGCATTGCCTCTCCATATGCTTTGTTTGAGCCATGCCGAGGCTTGTAGCTTTGTGGGTCCTTGTCTTGTCTTGGTAATATCGTGGGGTATACTAATGTGCCGCTAGACGTGTCATGGCTTAGTCTATGATATGTCATGGGCGTGTCAGATATTTCGATAAACTTCGCCTTTCCTAATTCTCAAGTTGGAATCTTGTAAAAAACGCTACTAAAAGTTCAAGATTCAGCCGTGCTTTAAGAAAAACGCAGCAATAGCTTTTGAATTTGACGGCATTTATTTTAAATCACTACACAGCGGCGTTTTGCCAAAAGCGTATGTTTTAGCGACGTTTATTTTTCAAAACGCTGCCAAATATATATGCTTTTAACAGCCTTCTTGATGAAACGTTGGTAAAAATGCCAGGAAATTGTACTAGGCCGAAATTCCATTTGTACATTTCATCAAATGCTTGATACTCAATACTAAAGATAAATATTTTCAATAACGACATATATTTCAGATTACACATAAAAGTACGTTATGCACCACAATCACAAAATATAACTCGACTCATCATTTATACACATGATAAAGAATTCAGGATAATTTCACAAAAGCTACGTCAACCAAATCGACTCACCTCACATGTGAGTTCCAATATTCCCAAGTACATTTCTCTTTTATAGTCAGAATATTACATTCTGTGTCTTTCGCAGTTAATGTCTTTGGCAGATCCTGGAAGACAAGCATTCGAGGAGTCATGTAATGGGGCAAGCGATCCCAGCAAAACTTAATAATCGCCTCTGCACTGGCATTGATTGCAACCATCCTACAGCTTCACAAGCCTTTGGAACCGTGAAATTATTGTCGGCGTCGCTCTGCTTCTACCAAGGCTTAATTAATTATAATTTCCCTCTTTTAAAACTATTTTCTTCAAAACCTTTAGAACTTATAAAAGAATTGCCCAGAGAGAAAAACCCGAACGAGTTCACAGGGAACCTCATTTCTTTAGTTGCTTTTCTTATGCACAGCTATTTCGTTGTGAAATTAGTACACCGCACGGTTTTTCGCGCTGCTTCACTGCAGTGGTGTTTGTTTGGTGAAATTTTGATATAGTAGAAATATTAAATATTAAATTTAGTGAAAAAATAAAGATATTTTATATAGTTGATAAAAAAGTGAAAAAAAAAAACGAATAAATATTATAATAAAAAAAATTATTTTATAATTTTTTAATAAAATTCTAAATATTAAGGTCCCGAATTGTTCGGAAACAAACGCACTCTGTGTAAGTCCAGGCTGTACATATTTTTCGGTGTTACGTTATACGTATTGGTCGACTGAATTACGAGGACACGAGTGACTGAGCTGCGGTTTTCAATTTTCTTCCTTTTGAGTTTCTCATACGGTATTTGGGAAGGCGGTAAAGGAGGGGAATCGTACCGAGGTTGGGAATAAAAAGCACTTTGTCCAAACAGGACGATGAACTAAAATAAACGGCAGTTATTCTGCCACGCTAGAAATTATACGAAACTTTGTAAAAAATTTTAACATTGTGTTCGTTTATAAAATTTAAAAAAATTAGAATTAGTGTAAAAATTAGAAAGATAAATAATTTAAATAATTTTTTATATATATTTATATTAAAATTAAAAAAAAAAAAATAAAAAAATAAAAATTTTATATAATTTTTTATTATGAGTAAAATTTTAGAGCGACTAAAAATTTAGAAACAAACATTCAGAGATTTTGAAACTTGTTAACAGGCGTCAGAGGCAAACTTTTTCTCTCTCTCTGCTTCTTTCTCTTTTTTTTTTTTTTTCCTTTGCCTCATCGAGTAGCCACCTCCGCAAGTTCGCCGTTCGCCGGTGTTACTTCTAGCGTTCTCAAAGCAAAACCTACCGATCTTAGGCAGTTCACAAGCCATCGTCCCTGCAGGTTGCAGCAGGTCTAGTAGTACTAGCGAGGTTTGTCTTTTGTTCGATGAAATGATTTTATTCCGTTATTGATAGTATTTTGTTTATTCTATACGATTTATCTATATATGCTTTAGTATACTTCGATTCGATTCTCTGTTCCCTACGACCTGAAACAACCACCTGTGTGGTACTGGTTCCGGCGCACGGACTATCCCTCTGAAACCTACACAATTAGTGGAATCCTGTCTAAAAATGGGTCATAAGCACATGTCTAGGCCGAGAGAAATTTTGCGGTTCTCTCTCCCCGCATCGCATGAATGACTTGTTGGTGGCCGTAAAACAGAACACTTTTTTGAAATATGACTTTAAATTGGAATAGAAGAATAACACAGTCAAGGCGAATGAAAATGGCAAATTTATTGGCCCACAGGTGGGTCTCCATACCATCTGAATTCTATAGTGGGAGAAAGTGATAAAGAATATGAGATATATGCATTCCTGAGGCAAAGTGATACAGAATATGAAACAAATATATATAAAGGTCTTTGGCATAAGAAATTAAGGTTAACAATGTATAGGGGTTAGTATCGAAGATCTTACTATGCACTTAAGGGAGTGATTAATACTCATGGGCTAATTAGACTTGCTTTTGCCGTTTTCTCTCTATACTCCCAGAATTTCCTTGTTTCTGATGCACGAGCCTGCAACCATGAATAACAGGATGGATAGGGTGAGACTTAATGTTGGGGGGAAGATTTTTGAGACAACAGCGACTACCCTTGCCAGAGCAGGCCGGGATTCCTTTTTTGGAGTAATGATTGACAAGAACTTGACAATTAACCCAGGAGAATATTTTATTGATAGAGATCCAACTTGTTTCTCTGTTCTTCTTAATCTTCTCCGAACCGGCAAGCTACACATTTCTTGACCGCGTACGTTCTAGCAGGTTCGGTGAATTCAACGCAGAAATGCTCAAACGTGCAGAGTCATAAACGGTTGAACGAATGCTGTGAAAGCTACCGCAGTTCGAGCGAGCCCAGATGGAGGTTTTTGCGTTAAAAGTGGCAGACCAGTGAATGTATATGATTGGATGCTTGAAGAACATTCACCACTCAATCTTGATTACTGCGTTGAGAGGATGGTTGAATTTTCAATTTTTTAAAATTTTTTTAGTAGAAAATGGAATTTTAAAATTTCGAAAATATTCTCTAAAATTTTCCTACTATTCAGAGAACATCGTGATCAGTGCCCAAGACCGAACGGATCGAGAAAGTAGTAGGGGTGACATCGGTCTCTTCAACATAAAAACTGACGTGCCCGTGCACCGATTTAACGTTGGCCTTGGACAAGTTTTTTCACCTGGAGCTTTGGCTGTCGAATTCGGTACCAAGATATTTTGTGCTTGCAAAGTTGAGGGAAATCAACACAACGGAATTGGAGTTTGGGACATGCATACCGGTCAACGGATGGATTTTTGTCACGATAATCCTGGTTTCCAGTTCAGCAATGCCAGCAAGATCCAATGATTCCCTCGCAACAACTGTCTGTTGGCTGCAAATCTCCCTGCTACCTCTCAAAAAATATCCTTATACGACACTAGGGCAAGAGATATGGTTTATAGTTGTTCGCTAATATCAGGTCGTTATGACCCTCCTTATAACGATCGGGTTGCGGACATTCTGGCAATCGAGGAAAATTGTATCCTTACGTCTAAGGTAGGGAGATCATGTGAACTCGACTTCATAGATATCAGAATTAGGAATCAGAGCAAGGGTTGGACACCGACGAAGATAGGAAGGTTTCATTCCTACCCCCGGAAATTGGCATGGCATGGGGGCAAGTTAATTTGTTCAACGAATGACGGCATCTCTGTCTTTTCTGGGCCCAAATGGGAATTTGTATCCCGGTATCGAAAGAATCCGAATGCAAATGTAGATGATCTAATAAGGGATTTTTCGATTGGGGGCGGAAGGCTTTTCGCTATCTGTGATGGCAAATATGATGAATTGGTCGATGTTTGGGACGCGCCTCCTCCCCCGGTTATTTGAGTAACTGTGCGTGAAGAACCCAAGTAATGCGTGGTCGGATAAGCACGTGTTGTTCTTCGTAATATCGATTTCCACAAGAAACAGGTCCTGGCAACCGAATTTTCCAACGAAGCAGATGTTAGAAATCACATTCTAACCATTGTCTAACCTTCTAGCATACTTGTCGGATTCCATGGACCTCGGCCAAGACGCATAAAGAAAATCAGCCCAGGATTACTGCTATAGTCTAATTCATCTCGGAGCCGAAGGTTATTCAACAAATTTAAGCTTTAGACTTTGTCTTTTTACCAACGGTCTACTGCGTATATATTTATAAACTGCTGTACGGGATTTCATGCCGCAATGAAAATTTAGGGACCTCGGTCTAAATATCGATGTAAGTAAATGAGTACTCAAGTTTACGGTTGATAACCTAGTTCTGATCGATAAATTCAGATCTAAGCTCGAATTACTTAGAACCGATTGTGAACAAAACCCAAATGAACTAACATGTCAGGCAAGTGCTAGCCCAAATTAGACGATTGCCCAACTTGATAACCCAGGCTAGGTCTAATAAGTGTGAATAGTGGCAGGTAGCATCCATGCTAGCCTAAGTGTCAGGGAACACTGAAAGATAATTAAAATTGTGGATAAATGGATGCTTACAAATGATGCCATGGAAGGGTATATATAGTACCTCCCTTGGGTGGCAAGGATAGGAAAGACTTATTGAACATCAACAAATACCAAGATCCTCATTATGCCTTTTTCCTCAAGACTAAGCCCACCAAAATATTCAATCAATGATTGATAATAAGGGATGTGACCGGTTGCATATAGGGAGCAAGAAATTCTGCCATTTGCCTAAAAGCCCCCTAATTCCAATCAAAGTTCAAAATGGGACCAAGTTAATCGAATCATATCAACAATATTTTGGACTCAAAAGCAATAAAGATAACACCATTCGACCATATAGGGATTCCACATGCAGTTTACCTTATATGGTCCCTCGTAATCGCTTGTGGTGGTTGTTACCACTGTGCTCCGCCGTTTCCACCGCGCGCTCCACCACCATGTAAAGTGGTGACATCAAAATAATCCTCATGGTCTCTTGAGTCTTTTGAGACCAAATGTGCTCTTCCATACATATGGTAGTGCCACCAATCAACTCCTCTTGGTCTCGAGATCCAAGAATAAAATGTCAAATTGCATTGCCTCTCCATATGCTTTGTTTGAGCCATGCCGAGGCTTGTAGCTTTGTGGGTCCTTGTCTTGTCTTGGTAATATCGTGGGGTATACTAATGTGCCGCTAGGCGTGTCATGGCTTAGTCTATGATATGTCATGGGCGTGTCAGATGTTTCGATAAACTTCGGTATGGAAGTACCCCTTGAATATTGAGCCATGATAGTCCCTTGTGTGAAGGACGTGTCATGGCTTAGTCTATGATATGTCATGGGCGTGTCAGATATTTCGATAAACTTCGCCTTTCCTAATTCTCAAGTTGGAATCTTGTAAAAAACGCTACTAAAAGTTCAAGATTCAGCCGTGCTTTAAGAAAAACGCAGCAATAGCTTTTGAATTTGACGGCATTTAGTTTAAATCACTACACAGCGGCGTTTTGCCAAAAGCGTATGTTTAGCGACGTTTATTTTTCAAAACGCTGCCAAATATATATGCTTTTAACAGCCTTCTTGATGAAACGTTGGTAAAAATGCCAGGAAATTGTACTAGGCCGAAATTCCATTTGTACATTTCATCAAATGCTTGATACTCAATACTAAAGATAAATATTTTCAATAACGACCATATATTTCAGATTACACATAAAAGTACGTTATGCACCACAATCACAAAATATAACTCGACTCATCATTTATACACATGATAAAGAATTCAGGATAATTTCACAAAAGCTACGTCAACCAAATCGACTCACCTCACATGTGAGTTCCAATATTCCCAAGTACATTTCTCTTTTATAGTCAGAATATTACATTCTGTGTCTTTCGCAGTTAATGTCTTTGGCAGATCCTGGAAGACAAGCATTCGAGGAGTCATGTAATGGGGCAAGCGATCCCAGCAAAACTTAATAATCGCCTCTGCACTGGCATTGATTGCAACCATCCTACAGCTTCACAAGCCTTTGGAACCGTGAAATTATTGTCGGCGTCGCTCTGCTTCTACCAAGGCTTAATTAATTATAATTTCCCTCTTTTAAAACTATTTTCTTCAAAACCTTTAGAACTTATAAAAGAATTGCCCAGAGAGAAAAACCCGAACGAGTTCACAGGGAACCTCATTTCTTTAGTTGCTTTTCTTATGCACAGCTATTTCGTTGTGAAATTAGTACACCGCACGGTTTTTCGCGCTGCTTCACTGCAGTGGTGTTTGTTTGGTGAAATTTTGATATAGTAGAAATATTAAAATATTAAATTTAGTGAAAAAATAAAGATATTTTATATAGTTGATAAAAAAGTGAAAAAAAAAAAACGAATAAATATTATAATAAAAAAAATTATTTTATAATTTTTTAATAAAATTCTAAATATTAAGGTCCCGAATTGTTCGGAAACAAACGCACTCTGTGTAAGTCCAGGCTGTACATATTTTTCGGTGTTACGTTATACGTATTGGTCGACTGAATTACGAGGACACGAGTGACTGAGCTGCGGTTTTCAATTTTCTTCCTTTTGAGTTTCTCATACGGTATTTGGGAAGGCGGTAAAGGAGGGGAATCGTACCGAGGTTGGGAATAAAAAGCACTTTGTCCAAACAGGACGATGAACTAAAATAAACGGCAGTTATTCTGCCACGCTAGAAATTATACGAAACTTTGTAAAAAATTTTAACATTGTGTTCGTTTATAAAATTTAAAAAAATTAGAATTAGTGTAAAAATTAGAAAGATAAATAATTTAAATAATTTTTTATATATATTTATATTAAAATTAAAAAAAATAAAAAAAATAAAAAAATAAAAAATTTTATATAATTATTTTATTATGAGTAAAATTTTAGAGCGACTAAAAATTTAGAAACAAACATTCAGAGATTTTGAAACTTGTTAACAGGCGTCAGAGGCAAACTTTTTCTCTCTCTCTGCTTCTTTCTCTCTTTTTTTTTTTTTCCTTTGCCTCATCGAGTAGCCACCTCCGCAAGTTCGCCGTTCGCCGGTGTTACTTCTAGCGTTCTCAAAGCAAAACCTACCGATCTTAGGCAGTTCACAAGCCATCGTCCCTGCAGGTTGCAGCAGGTCTAGTAGTACTAGCGAGGTTTGTCTTTTGTTCGATGAAATGATTTTATTCCGTTATTGATAGTATTTTGTTTATTCTATACGATTTATCTATATATGCTTTAGTATACTTCGATTCGATTCTCTGTTCCCTACGACCTGAAACAACCACCTGTGTGGTACTGGTTCCGGCGCACGGACTATCCCTCTGAAACCTACACAATTAGTGGAATCCTGTCTAAAAATGGGTCATAAGCACATGTCTAGGCCGAGAGAAATTTTGCGGTTCTCTCTCCCCGCATCGCATGAATGACTTGTTGGTGGCCGTAAAACAGAACACTTTTTTGAAATATGACTTTAAATTGGAATAGAAGAATAACACAGTCAAGGCGAATGAAAATGGCAAATTTATTGGCCCACAGGTGGGTCTCCATACCATCTGAATTCTATAGTGGGAGAAAGTGATAAAGAATATGAGATATATGCATTCCTGAGGCAAAGTGATACAGAATATGAAACAAATATATATAAAGGTCTTTGGCATAAGAAATTAAGGTTAACAATGTATAGGGGTTAGTATCGAAGATCTTACTATGCACTTAAGGGAGTGATTAATACTCATGGGCTAATTAGACTTGCTTTTGCCGTTTTCTCTCTATACTCCCAGAATTTCCTTGTTTCTGATGCACGAGCCTGCAACCATGAATAACAGGATGGATAGGGTGAGACTTAATGTTGGGGGGAAGATTTTTGAGACAACAGCGACTACCCTTGCCAGAGCAGGCCGGGATTCCTTTTTTGGAGTAATGATTGACAAGAACTTGACAATTAACCCAGGAGAATATTTTATTGATAGAGATCCAACTTGTTTCTCTGTTCTTCTTAATCTTCTCCGAACCGGCAAGCTACACATTTCTTGACCGCGTACGTTCTAGCAGGTTCGGTGAATTCAACGCAGAAATGCTCAAACGTGCAGAGTCATAAACGGTTGAACGAATGCTGTGAAAGCTACCGCAGTTCGAGCGAGCCCAGATGGAGGTTTTTGCGTTAAAAGTGGCAGACCAGTGAATGTATATGATTGGATGCTTGAAGAACATTCACCACTCAATCTTGATTACATGGTTGTCGTAGATACGGTGATATTTGTTTCTCTAATATTATGTAAATTTTCAACAAAAAAAAATACACTTTAAAATTTTTAATTTTTACGTATATATATTTTATCTTTTATAAATTTCAATAAATCTTAATAAAATAAAAATTTTTAAAATTTCGAAAATATTCTCTAAAATTTTAAAAAATAAATAATCCTGAACTAATTCAGAGAACATCGTGATCAGTGCCCAAGACCGAACGGATCGAGAAAGTAGTAGGGGTGACATCGGTCTCTTCAACATAAAAACTGACGTGCCCGTGCACCGATTTAACGTTGGCCTTGGACAAGTTTTTTCACCTGGAGCTTTGGCTGTCGAATTCGGTACCAAGATATTTTGTGCTTGCAAAGTTGAGGGAAATCAACACAACGGAATTGGAGTTTGGGACATGCATACCGGTCAACGGATGGATTTTTGTCACGATAATCCTGGTTTCCAGTTCAGCAATGCCAGCAAGATCCAATGATTCCCTCGCAACAACTGTCTGTTGGCTGCAAATCTCCCTGCTACCTCTCAAAAAATATCCTTATACGACACTAGGGCAAGAGATATGGTTTATAGTTGTTCGCTAATATCAGGTCGTTATGACCCTCCTTATAACGATCGGGTTGCGGACATTCTGGCAATCGAGGAAAACAATTGTATCTGTCTCCTTACGTCTAAGGTAGGGAGATCATGTGAACTCGACTTCATAGATATCAGAATTAGGAATCAGAGCAAGGGTTGGACACCGACGAAGATAGGAAGCCCACGTGGATGGTTTCATTCCGAGTACCCCCGGAAATTGGCATGGCATGGGGGCAAGTTAATTTGTTCAACGAATGACGGCATCTCTGTCTTTTCTGGGCCCAAATGGGAATTTGTATCCCGGTATCGAAAGAATCCGAATGCAAATGTAGATGATCTAATAAGGGATTTTTCGATTGGGGGCGGAAGGCTTTTCGCTATCTGTGATGGCAAATATGATGAATTGGTCGATGTTTGGGACGCGCCTCCTCCCCCGGTTATTTGAGTAACTGTGCGTGAATGACTTCAAACATTCAATGCATATATTGCTGAAGATAGTAGAGAAATTGGCTCTAATTATTAGCTTAATTCCAACTTACGTGAGATTATTAAAGTTCAAAAAGAATGCCGTTTTGTTTGAGGCAAATGCTGAACCTCATTCCTCCATTATGTTCATCATATTTAAGTATTCCGTTAAAGTCTCAATTATTGGTCCTAAGAATTATAGTTTGTATTGAGCAATGCGAGGGAAAAAATTTATCTGTAAAGAGAAAAGGAATGCTTCCTCATGACACCCGGGAATGATTAGCATGGTCCAGCTTGTACAAATAATTGATGTTGCCAACTTTAAGCCAATAATATGCCACCAAGATCTTGTTTGGCCCTACTGATATATATATAAGCAGCAGATTTTGATGTTTGAGGGTGAAATATCGATGAAAGATTAACCATTTGAGTTGTGCAAGGTTTCACAGGAGTTCTGGAAGTAACTTCAAAATGTCTTTCCTAACGACATCTCCCTCAGGACAGTGAAGACTTATTCACCGAGTTGCCAGAGTCAACCTATATTGCACTAAGAAGTTACACAGTGATGGTGACTACTTGGCAGATGACGAAAATTACAACATTAAGGAAATGGGTACCATGTAAAATGGTAGCCTTTGGTCGGTGAATGGAAAGTGCTCTATAATTTGCTGATGCCTTTCTTTGAAAGGCTTCCCATTGCATTGGCCCTTTCCCTTAAAACAAACTTCTGTGTCTTCCCGGTTGATGTCTTTGGCAGATCCTGGAAGACGACCGTTCGAGGAGCCATATAATGGGGCAAGCGATCCCGGCAAAACTTGATAATCTCCTCTGCACTTGCATTGAACCCGTCCTTCAGCTTCACAAACGCACAGGGTGTCTCCCCCCAGTAATCATCAATTCTTCCCACAACAGCTGCCTCAAGAACTGCTGGATGACTGAAAATCACTGATTCCACCTCAATTGTGCTAATGTTTTCTCCCCCTGAAATGATAATGTCCTTGGACCGGTCCTTTAGTTCTATATAGCCATCGGGGTGTTTCACCCCCAAGTCCCCCGTCCGATACCAGCCACCATTAAACGCATCCTGAGTTGCTTTCAAGTCTTTCAAATATCCATTCATCACGGTGTTGCCTCTGAACATAACCTCACCCATGGTTTTTGCATCAGGGGGTACACTCTTCATGGTTTTTGGATCTTTAATGTCGAGTTCCTCAATGCCAATATGTTGCACCCCCTGACGAGCCCTGATCTTTGCCCGAGCCTCTCGAGGCAGGGAATTCCATTCAGGTTTCCAAGTGCAGACCGTTCCAGGACCATAAGTCTCTGTCAAACCATAGGAGTGAGTCACAATAAATCCTAGTTCTTCCATCTTGAATAGCACATGATGGGGTGGTGGTGCACCGCCTGTCATCACCGCTACCTTGCCTGGAAGTGGGCTCCGCTCACTTGCTGTTGCATTTATGATCATGTTAAGAACTGTGGGCGCACCACCCATGTTGGTCACCTTGTGCGTAGAAATATTGTCAAAGATCGATCTTGCAGTGACATTTCTTTGGCAGACATTTGTGCCACCCTGAGCAGCAACGGCCCAAGTGAGGCACCAACCATTGCAGTGAAACATGGGGACGCACCACAAATATACAGGCATTGAGTTCATCTCGTTGAGACACACTGCTGCTAGTGAATTGAGATAGGCGCCTCGGTGGCTGTAAATTACACCTTTTGGGCTTGACGTAGTGCCTGAAGTGTAATTTAACGAGATTGGATCCCATTCATCATTTGGCCGTCTGACCTCAAAATCAAGTCTTCCCGTTGCTAAAAGACTCTCATACTCCAGGTTTTTGTCGATGGGAATGGTGTTTCTGATATTAGGGGATGGTTGATCGGACTCTGGAATTACGACCAGATGGGGAAGCTTTTTCTTTGTCTTGGATACAATATCGATCGCCTCCTGAGCAATATGAAGTAACTGGTAGTCTACAAAAATGATTTTGGCCTCTGAATGTTTCATTAATACTGCCACCATCGCTGCATCATGACGCGTATTCAGCGTACAAAGAACTGCACCAGCCATTGGAACACCAAAATGTAACTCATACATTGCAGGAATATTTGGGGCCAATGCTGCGACCTGTTCAAATGAGTGAAGTCCATTGGCAACACAACCGAAGCAGGGCCGGCTAAAGCAATACAAGAGTAAAGAAGGAGAGAGAGTGCGTCCAATAAATAATCTAAAAGGCAAATAAGAAAGCGCATGGAAAAAAAAAAAAGGCAAGGAAGAAAAGAAGCTTTCAAGTGCACTACATGTTGAAGGCTGAAGCAGGCACTACTGGGTAAAACCAAACGTCTTCTATGCGCCCCCCTACCTTCGAGAGTGAGGGGTCCTTTTACATAATTTTCAGAATTTCATCTGTAGAAGTTAAACAAATAAATTTTCGATCATCTAAATTACCGTATAGAGGGAAAGTTGAAATACCATCTTCAACCTTTTCGGGGTGAATTTGCGGGTATTGATCTTCCCTTTCATATATTCTAAATTATAATAAAGAATATAATTTCAAATAATCAAATCTATCTTCTTATTAATTTAAACTTTTGGGATAAGTTATAATTCACATGGCATTGACTCAAGGACCTGAGATCATGACTGATTTCGTATTTCATTCTAATTTTAATTAAATATTATACATGTTGGGCCTACTAATTTAAGAGAGTTCAATCACACATAAAAAAAAAAGTATTAAAACATATAATTCAAATAATAAAATTTATATCTTTTTATTAACAAAAAAAAGGAAACAACTAGCATAGATAGCATTAAAAGTGAAGTTGAAGCCTAAATATTTGATTAAACATTCATCAAGTGGTATATGTTTTGAGCACAAAAACTCCGAATTGTTTCATCAGTTATCATAAATTAAAAGCGAAGACTACAAGGTTTTCTTTCAAATCTAAAAAGTTATATGTACGAAAAATATATTGTGGCACCTACATACCCGACTCCCACCAATGCCACATGTCTCCATCTCTTTTATTTTTTACCCTCTTGATGGTATTTGTGTACCAAAGTTTTAGTATAGAAAAATAATTATAAAATAATATCTATCTTAAAAATTATTTTTTTCTATTATAAATAAATATAAAAAATTTATTCAAATTATCTATCCTCACAAATTTCTATAAATTACAATTTTAATAAAAAAAAGTTGAGAGATAATTTGAATGAAGTACATGAAAAAAAGATTATTTTATAATTATTATTTTTAATTAAAATTTTAGAATGACTAAAATTCTAATTTACAAACGCAGTCACTGTTTTTCCTACTCTCGTGGGTTGCTCGAAGACAACCACAGATCAGTACCCAAAAGACAGCTTACAGAGGCAACCAATTTTTTATTAACAAAAAAGAATCGGATCCCTTGCTAGTTGGTACTGACTCAGCAGACATAATAAAATAAGAAAAGATAAGAAAAAACTAAGGTAGAATCTACGAAAGAGAAAAATAAATAAAAAACCACAACTTGTTGACAATGAAGGATCCTGCCACAGTTGGAGATCAAAAGGTTAGGGTATAGGGCCACAAGTATGGAACAATTAAACAAAAACCAAAGGCAGCCTAGAAAGAAGAAATCACAAACATCAAAGAAATAACAGGACCAATCCAGAAAGAACAAACGTTAACATCTACATATCGATGCCGCAAAATTAATGGTCATACCGAGGAAGGAGAAAGAAAGATTGAAAGCAAATTCCAAAATTATACCACATCTCCCCGAGAAATTCCCAGGTGGGTCAGAGCGGAGGCGAGTCTTGTGCACCGTTCGAGTGTCTCTCTCCAGGTGTACCGGATATCGCCATAGACAACGGACGCTCTGTCCCCATAGACAATCGCCGAGCGTTCCAGGAAGCTGATTGGCGTGAGAGGGACGTAGTTCGCGGCGCACCGTATCAACCCCTCCATGGATTTCGGGAACTTCGATCCAGGGGATGGACGGAGCTTCTGAGGAGGGGCATATATAATGGAAGCGAATAATTGTATGGTTATGTGTAATTACAGGAGCTGTTTGTATACCCAAATCGTCATGGCAACTCTCCCTCGTTCCGAACATAAAAAATGTGGAGGGCAGAACCAAAAAGGGTGGGCCAGATTCCACGACTCGTTCTGAAAACGACTGGAACGATCCTACCCTCCACGTCGGTTTTTATCAAATTATCTCGCGAGTCTTTTGCATGCTCTCTGTTTTAGAAAATAAAAAAAAGTTCAGTTATTATCCACTTGCATGTTCAGGGGACAAATTTTCGGTAAGACTATTTTAGGGGGAAAAGTGACACTGATAAGCAAACAAGAAGATATCGCTTTCTATTCTACAGACAGTCTTCTTCCGCAATATCTGTGTCGTAAAACATTTTCCAACTTATACAGTTAGCAAAATGAACTAATTGCATCTTGAATAGTCTTAGAACTCTCAGTTATTCTCCTTTTATGTAGATGAAGCAGTTTTCATTATGCTGAATATTGCCCCTGCAAATATGGGGCAAGCTCAACTTTTTTCTGGTTGTGTATATCTTCCTCTCTTCATCTTTTACGTCTGTGGGTAAATTATAATTTGCCTCCTAAAAGTCGCACTTGATTCTTAAATACTTCACGTTTAATTTTCAAACTATATTTTTTGCTGCGATACTATTTCCAATCTGTTAGAATTATTATGTCTAACAATTTTCATTCCACGTAAATAAAAGATAACTTTTTCTTTTTTTTACAAGAACATACAAGTTTAACTACACTAATTCTAAGTGAGTTGTTTTTTTTAAAAAAAATAAAAAACAGTTAATTATATATTATTTTTTGAGTTTACGTATCGCGAGAAGTACTTTAAAATGTTAGGAATGGCTCAGATAAAGACAATTTTGTCCTTAAAATGTCTAGGTGAGGGAGATATTCTTTTCGGTAGTATTGCACGCACCAGCCCCGCAGCATGTGTAACAGTTAGTCGATGAATCACTCCTCGGTAGTAGGATTCAAACTTACGTTTATCTTTAAATATTGTTCTTCTAATTAATGAAAGTTTATCTTTTCAACTATTGAGTTAGCGTTATTAGAAGTCCTTTGCTCCCTTCTCTCCTTTCTCTTCTCTTAAGTTTTGAAAGCAGCCTTTGCAAAACCCCGTCAAATACGCGCCCTAACTTCACCTCCCTTGACTGTTGACCTACCCCTCCATCAACCACCCACTGCTGTGGGTGCCATATAGGGTGGACCAGTTGTAATACCCCGTCCTCAAAAAGGTGTTAAGTGAGTAATTTGAATTTTAAACAAAGAGATAGGCTAAATCCTATCTTTAATTTTTGGATAGAGGTTGAATTGTATTTTCGAATTTAAAGGTGTTGAGATGGAGATGTAATCTATATTTGAATTTAAAGGTTAAGATATGGTGTTTGAATTTGAAAATTATGGATAATGATCTTGTATTTGAATTTAAAAAGTGATGGATAAAGATATGTTTAAATTTTAAAAGTTGAAGAGATCGAAGTTAATAAATGGTCGAAGAGAATGTATATTGGAGACCAAAATTTGGATTGAGGTGGTGCTACTAGTTCCGAGAGATTGTTCGGCAATTATTTGAGAAGCTTTTAAGGATTGGTTAAGCGTTTGAGGTAAGTGGTTCTTCAATGAGATTTTTAAACGTGTACCGTATTTTATATGATTTTTGATGTACTATTTGGGAAATTTAACAAATTTTTGGTAAAATGATTGTGAGATTTCATGAAACTCAATTGAAAAATTTATAACTATTTTGGTGAGCATACTGTGAAAATTATCGTTGCGCTAGTGATATATCCTTGTGGTTTGTGTAGCCAATTTGATATCCCTCATGGTATTTGGGTGGCTTTTGTGTGACCATTGGTGATTTCCCTATATTGCGTGGCCTTGGATAATTTTTTTCAAACTTGTATTTTGGTTTTGGTATGGCTCACGGTGTTTTATTTTGGATTTCGGTTATTGTGATAAAATTGTCTTTTCCCAACCCCCATTGACTTGCTACTTACTGAGCTAGTTGTAGCTCACCACTTATTCTCATATTTTTCAGAGTTGGCAGAATTAGAGGAGTTCACGGAGCTTGATAGATTTGTCTTTTAAAGGCGTGTCTTGCAAGAGTACTTTTGGAGATTAATTTTGAAGAATTCGATATTGTAATTATTTTGGGATTTCTTCATTGATGTTGGAAATATTGGATATGCTAATATAAATTTTAGGGCCTTTTTGTGGTTTTATGAATATTTTGCTGAGGTTGTATAAATTAGTTTTGAAATATTTGGGGCTTAGATAAATGACTTGCCACGGAGAAAAACCATTATTTTATATGAAAATCTATCCGTATGGAGTTTGGACACGGGGCATTACACCAGTGACGAAACTAGGACCTAAGTGGATGGGGGCAAACTCCTAAGGTGAAAAGACATCTCAATTTTTTTTCCTACTTAATGTAAAAGTGTCTTAGAGTTAAAATATTGAAATTAAGACTAAAAGTATTAAAAATATTGAAATACACGTCTAGTACTATTTGTTGAGACTGCGAGGTGGTAATTGGATCATACAGGTTTGCATCTTCTAAAAATGTTGCTTGAATAGGGTTTTAGGATACAAATTACCTGAATAAGCTCACCATCATCAAACAAAATTCGAGCTTCAAAATTAACTTGAAAAAACAATTGAGCAATGTCTGAAAATTTGAGCAAATTGCAATGTAATCTGAAATATAATCTTATTAGGCTAATCTGTGACTAATCTGAAATAAAATTCTTATGACTAATCTGAAATAACATTCTGAAATATATTGAGTAAATTGCAATATAATCTGAAAATATATGAGCTGAAATTTAAACAATCTTGTTAGGCGTTAATATATTGAGCTGCAATTTTCGGTATTTCTGCACAATATATGATACAATCAACACATTGACCCAACTAGCTATACTTAAAAAAAAATTTTAGACGGGGATTATAAATTTATAAACTCGCTTCATACTGACCCAACTTGCTAGCTAGTCAAATATTCAAATAAATTCTCAACATGATACCTTCAGCAAACAAGGAACTAGCAGGGAGTAAACTTGCAGACAGTGCTCCAAAGGGGAGCGGGCTGGAGTGGGCCAAGGGGCTGGCCTGGCCCGCCTGGGGGCAAACACGGGAAAAAAAAATACAGAACTAAGGGGTGGCAAGTGCCCTGGCTTGCCACCCTTTGCATCTGCCACTGGCCGGCCGACGGTTCTTGTCTGCCACCACCCTGAGTGACAAATCTATGGCTCTTTACTTTTCCTCCCCCGGATCTCAACGACTTAATAACCCAAGAAACTAAAATCAAAGAGAAACTCTACTTCGATGGCACAAGTACTCCTTGTCAAAATCTCAGGTTTTGTTTAGGTGTTACAAAATTTTTCATTTTTTTTTTTCTAATCAAATTTTTTCACCAATCTAAAAATTATAATTAATATTTTTAAAAATTTAATAATTTTTTTAAATTTTAAGGAAATTACGCTACGTTTAATAATATATAATTTAATTCAAAATACAGTCTCAGTGCATTGTAATTGACTATCGATCTGGAGACCTGGAGACCTTGAGCCTAAACAGATTCATTGAAATTAGCAAATGCGTGCTTTCACGATCCGTGAAAGACGAACACGTGTTCTTAATCAGTGATGTGACGTTCGAAAACACCTATGTACGAGGATGATATTTGAGGCATTGTTTTGTTTCTTGTTGCACAAAACCTGTTTAGCTAGAACGGCTCAAAACACGACTGGATAACCTCTGTTAACTGTTTTTAGGATCGCGTTCAGAGATACTTCTAATAACCACATTTTAGGGTCCCGTTTAGGAATATTTCTAAGAATAACATAGTAACGTTTATCAAGGAGATTCAAATTGTGTAGAGACAACAAGGTGTCCCTTTAATGTATCCGCTTCGAACAATGTCTCATTTTCCTATTATAAATGTGGCACTAAAAGTTTGCTATTAATTTAATATTTACTTAATTAATCTACTCGTCTTTGAAGTTTAGAATTTTACTAATTTATTAGTCAATTTTTTTCTTCTTTCACTAAGAGGGGCCTAGCGAGGCCATGACCTCCTCCCCAACCCATTAAAATTTGCCACCACCCTGAGTGACAAATCTATGGCTCTTTACTTTTCCTCCCCCGGATCTCAACGACTTAATAACCCAAGAAACTAAAATCAAAGAGAAACTCTACTTCGATGGCACAAATTACTCCTTGTCAAAAATCTTCAGGTTTTGTTTAGGTGTTTACAAAAATTATTTTTTCATTTTTTTTTTTTCTTTTTTTTTTTTTTTTTTTTTTTTTTTTTTTTTTTTTTTTTTTTTTCATTTTATTTTTTAAAAATTTTAATAATTTTTTCATAAATTTTAAGGAAATCTACGCTACGTTTAATATATATATATTTTTAATATCAAAATACCAGTCTCAGTGCATTGTAATTGACTATCGATCTGGAGACCTGGAGACCTTGAGCCTAAACAGATTCATTGAAATTAGCAAATGCGTGCTTTCACGATCCGTGAAAGACGAACACGTGTTCTTAATCAGTGATGTGACGTTCGAAAACACCTATGTACGAGGATGATATTTGAGGCATTGTTTTGTTTCTTGTTGCACAAAACCTGTTTAGCTAGAACGGCTCAAAACACGACTGGATAACCTCTGTTAACTGTTTTTAGGATCGCGTTCAGAGATACTTCTAATAACCACATTTTAGGGTCCCGTTTAGGAATATTTCTAAGAATAACATAGTAACGTTTATCAAGGAGATTCAAATTGTGTAGAGACAACAAGGTGTCCCTTTAATGTATCCGCTTCGAACAATGTCTCATTTTCCTATTATAAATGTGGCACTAAAAGTTTGCTATTAATTTAATATTTACTTAATTAATCTACTCGTCTTTGAAGTTTAGAATTTTACTAATTTATTAGTCAATTTTTTTCTTCTTTCACTAAGAGGGGCCTAGCGAGGCCATGACCTCCTCCCCAACCCATTAAAATTTCAGAAAAAAAAAAAAACAGCATATATATTTTTTTTAATGAATAAAACATATCATCATTAGCCTCCAAACAATATTTTCATGTAATAAGTTAAATTTCAGGGACTCGTAAAATTAATTTAAGTCATCTTATATTCTAAAATCTTAGAATACCATATTTGTGATTAATATACATACTAAGTGATGCTTTTTAAAGGTAAAACTGTTACCTTTTTTTACTCGTTTTTTTCTTTCTAATTTTCCCTAAAACACATCCGACAAAAAAAGCATACCAGTGACCTCCAACTAGATGCTTTTTCCCCAACCAACCTCCCTCTTTAGAAAGTACACCGTGAGATTGTGCATTGTGACCTCTAGCTGCAAGTCACTTGAAGTTGACTCCAAATATTATTTGTCCTTTTTTTTTTTCTGTTTCTTTAAAACCTTCAAGCGCTTTAACCGCAATGTTTGGTCCTTCACATAAACGGCCCTGATTTGCACCAGCAATGCTCTTACGCTCTTTCGTATCAATGCTGAAAGTGCGAGAGGCAAAAGTTAACAACATATAGAATTTGCCGACAGGTAACTAGTAATCTAGGAACATAACACGACGCATTTATTTATTTTTTCTCCTTTTGCGTCATGCCTTATTCCAATGTATATTAACTATTTCTAACAAACACAAAAATTATTTTTTTATGGTGTTTTTTTGGTTGGGGGGGGGGGGGTGGACTTCTTAGCTTTGAAATAGTCCTAGAGTCTAATTAAAGGCCGGTATCATAGTTAGATGCTAATTTTTCCTTATTCTAGAAAGAAAGGTTAGGTAAGGGCTGTGCAAACAATAAAGACAGTCGCTTTAGTTATGAAAAATTTGATGGACGGGAGAAAAAGAAAGAGAAAAAAACAGACTGGAGTGCACCACTTGGTGGATGACCATGGGGATCAGGTTTTCCTAACGTTGGTAATTAAAGCGACAAGTGGCGTCGCCCCAAATCTCATAAAGCCTCTTAGCAATTTACCACGGCCGCAGGGTTTGACGCGCTCGGCAGGTCACTGGACTCTCTGAGTCTCTCTAGCATGTCGCTCTGTGGTCGTTCTAGCAAACTTTTGTGTCAGCTTCGCCTTCTTGGCGTTAGAATCTGCCCAATAAAAGGCGGACTTTTTTAATTAATATATATATATATCAAAATGCAACAGGATGGAGTGCAGATGATAATATTAACATGCGATTGTGAATGTTTTTACAAGAAAGCAACTATAGAAAGCATATAAAAAACATAACGCAGAAAAAACTGTCCATGTACGCAGTAGTTGTATAATAACAATTATTAAAACAGATACTGTAGAAATCATAAATTTATTGAAATAATACAAGACAATACAAGAAACAGTACACTCAACAGTACAAACATAAATCTGAAATTACAAAAACCGGAAAATCACACAGGAAATTACAAACTTAGAGATATCTGGGACTATGAGGAAAATGGTGAAAAGCAGTCGAAGGTTGAAGGAAAAGATCAGAGGTTTTGAGAGGCTCTAAAGGAATAGCAAGAAGGAGGGTATTTAGATCTAAGGCCTTCAGACTGAGGGGCTCGGTATTTATAGAAATGGGAGAAAAGGAAAAAAAAAGGTTCTATCCTTGAACTTTCATCAAAAGGAGGGGTATTTTTGTCAAAAAGTAGGGTTGGCTTTTTCCAAGTGTCAGCAGGGGTATTTTTGTCATTTTTGTAGATCTTCGAGAGAAAAATTTCCAAAAGGTTATCTTCACGTTATCTTTAGAGGTATTTGCAGGTCTTCTAAAAGCATCTTCAAGAAGAATATTTGAAACTTTAATTATCAGCAAGCTGTCTGCTTATTGCATTGATATATTCAAGAGAGAGCTCCAAGTCATAATCTGCATATAGATCTTGGGCGTCTTCAAAATCTTCAGTAGTGGGGATATTGCAAAAGTTATCAGTATCAAATTTATCATCGTCCTCAGAAAGTTGAGAGAGGACATCCATCAATTCCTTCTTGTAATCTTCACGAGATTTGACCGCAGCAAGTTTTGCTTGTATCTGGCTTCGTTGGGCAAGAAACTGGGGATGAGTTTCTTAGGTTTGTTTGGCTTTAGAGAGGGCCAAAAGGAGTTTATCAATGGTAAAAACATTCCACCATTTAACAAAATTTTTTTGACACAAGTTCTTGGCACTATCTTGGTGGGTGAAAATAAGCTTCTAACTGAATATCCAAGGAAGAATGTTAAACTGGATGAAAAATCGAAGAAGGGGAGGCAACTCTTTTATGGGAGAATTTTTCATGGCAGGGTATTTTTGAACAGAAGGGGTATCATATGGACAAATGGACCATTGATCAAAGGCCTGATTAAGGGGAGCAGGGAATAGGGTAATATCCAGGCCAAAGCGATCCCACCATTGGAGAAACTATTTTGGAATAGGGTTAGAACAATAAAAAAATTTAAATTGAATAGATCGAATAGACCAAGTATGACGATGGATTACATTTTCAAAAAGTAAAGCAAAAGTCCATGTCTCAATATAATCATAATAAGAGATATTTTTCAAATGTTTGTAGGGTACAAAGAGGGCTCGGATAGTCCATGACTGTCTCCTATTCTTTTGAAGAAATAACTATTCTTATTGTGAATTTTGAAAATCAGATTCGAGAAGGATTATACTTACAAGGAGTTTGCTCGAATTCAACAGATTTGGTATCATACAGGATATATTGGTAAAAAACTTGGGTAAAAATAGGGTTTTTTGGAACAAAGTTTCCATCCAGGGGGTAATATCTAGATTGCTGTCTGGTAGGGATCAACAAGGGTATGATAGGAATCTTCCACAAAAGCTACATGGCATATGTAGGTTTTGGCAACCAAAATATCTGGGGATTGCGAGGAAGGGATTGGACAGAAGAATGTTTTTGAGCTTTTTGGCTAAAAGCCTTATTCATAAGAGGCGGTGGTGGTGGAGCTCGAAGAGATGGGTTGATCAGTGGAGGAGAAGGTAGAGTACCCAGGAGGGTAAAGTTATTGTGAAGAGGCAGAGATTCAGGACGGACATAAGGCCTAGGAAGATTGGAAGGAGATGGGCCATGGGCTCGAAAAGGAGGAAACATACTATCAGAAAGGAATTCAGCAGTAGTCAACTTACGAGGGGCATTAGGAGTTTTTGACGAAGAAGCATAATATTTGGAAGAACTCATTTGCCCTATAAAAATTTCTGAGTAAGGAAGTCAAGCATTGAGTTAGATTTTCCTTCGATGTATTCAATATCAAAATCAAAAATAGATAAAATGCCTTGCCATCGGGCAAAAAGCTATTTAGAGGCAAGGTTTTTGACATCTTTGAGGAAGATATCTTTGGCAGATTTGCAATCAACACAAAGCAAAATTTTTTGATTAAGTAAATCATCTTGAAATTTGGAAATACAAAGTATTATGGCTAAAACTTATTTTTTGATAGTGATGTATTTGTATTGTGTCGGATTCCATCAACCAAAATGAAACCGCATGATATGCTCTTTATCAGTGGGATGAATGCGTTGTTTGAGTATGCCACCATACCCGATATCTGATACATCAGTGTCTACTGTCTTGAATGCAGATGGTGATGCAATGCCTAAACATGGTAGATGCTTGACATGCAATTTTATCTTTTTTCACAATCTTAGTATGTAACGGAGTCCATGCAGGGGGCTTCTTACAAAGTCTATCAAAGAGAGGTTTGCATAGTTTACGCAGATCTTTATAAAAATCAGAAATATAATTGAGACTGCCTAAAAACTGTTAAAGTTGGGTCTTATTAGTGATTTGGTCTGGAAATTTATTGGCAAATTCAATGGCACGAGAAATAGAAGTGATGGTTCCTTGGTAAATATTATGGTCAAGAAATCTTATCTTTGTTTGGAACCGTTTGATTTTAGGAGTAGAAACAACAAGACCATTATCTATAATAATATTAAAGAATTTTCGCAAATGAAACCAGTGTTGTTTAATATTTTTTGAGAAAATTAAGACATCATCAATATAGACAACTGAAAAAGAAAAATAAGGTTCAAAAATATCATTCATAATATTTTAAAATTCAGAAAAGTATATTTTTCAATTCAAAAGGGCATAGCATTCCATTGAAATAGCCAAAAGGAATGGGGAAAGCAATATATATATAATGCCAACTAAACCATTGATAGGGATTTACGAATCAGTGACAAAAAGTTCGGATTATATGGAAGTTTGGTTCGTTGAATGGCAAGTCA